>JAJMBU010000106.1:0-42071 GCA_030565405.1 Ogataea paraovalis
TCCCCCCCCACCCCGGCCCCCCCCCCCCCCCCAGTCCTCTCCTCCTCAACTATGTCCACTTCTTACAACATCCTGAGTATCGGTAACCACCCGAACTTGGCATTTTACAATTGGAGGCTCTTCAACTCTAAAACTTGCAATCTCACCCTTGTTAACGACTCCCTCAACAACACCTTCCAATGGTCTTCAAGGGAATTTGGTAACTCTAGGTTCTCCATATCCAATATCCATCCTTCCTTGGATGAATACCTCTCCCATTTGCCTCCAAATGCTAAACTGGATTTCATCTTCATCTCTTCAACTTCATTGCAAGAACTGTCCACTTTATTCTCGAGACTCTCAAACTTGATCAAAACTCAGCTATCCATCAACAACATCCCTTCCATTGTGATAGAATCTACTAATTTTGTCAACTTGGAACCTTTCATCAAGGTTTCTCTTCAATTGGATGTCGACATCCCAATCTTATCCATCATGTCCGATTATGACATCAGACTCGTCGGCGACAACAATTACCAGGTGTACCAAAGTAAAAAGGAAAGTGACTTGTTGTACATCGGAAGATCCGGAGTTGATCAAGAATACACTTCCACAGATATAACTTTAATCAACAAGATCTCCGACTTGTTCGAAAGTGCAGGAATCGACGTTTACAAGTTGAGCACTCCATTGGAGTTCCTCTCTTACCAATGGAAGTTTGCCTTACCTAAGATTGCCATCGAACCACTATCGATCCTCTTTGAAAAACCGTTCCCTAGCCAATTGCAAGAACAGATCTTGGCCAAACCTCTAATTAGTGGATTGATCTTGGAGATAATCACCGTTATTAAAACCATGGGTTGCAAACTATTCAAAAGTTACGATTCTGAGACAAGCTTACTAGAAAGATTCACCCAGTTGTATCCAACAGTGGAACCAAGCCAAGATTATTCAGAGGCACCTAAATTGTTTTACGATTTCTACAACCAGAATGAACTATATTTGGATCTCCTATTGTTACAACCGATCTTGATCGCCGACGATTATCAGGTCAAGACACCCTACCTGGAATTTTTATATGCTATGATGACCCAATTCAACGTCAACAACTTGTCAAACTTGCAAAATTCAACCTCGGTGTTTTGGTTGAGAAAGAACCATGAAAATATCAAGCAACTGAAGTTGAATCAAGATGATTTGGCTATTAAGAATGCTTTGAAAGAAAAAGAATTGTTGAACAATAAAGCCGAGTTGGAAAAACCAATTCCGGTTCGTCAACAATCGGTCGCTGCTCCACTTCCAGCTCAGGCACCTGTTCCAATTCAACAAGCACCACTGGAACCTCAAAGAACTGTTCAGCAACCTATTCCAAACCAAAAGCCCCAACAGCAACAACAACAGTTACCACCCCAATCTGGTACTGCAAACGGGTTTTCCTACCTAAACAATTACCCAACTGTACCACAGTCCAACTCGAACAACTCAATTGCAAGAGATCAGGATTACCAAAACCAAACCACTGAAGACGACTTGGAAGAGTTGTCTGAGATGGCACATGCTTACGTGTTGGCTGAACAGACACCTCCTGTTCAAAACGGTCCTCAGTTGCAACAGGGCTACCAGCCAAAACCAGTTCCAAGTATTTATAGCCAACAGCCACAACCTCCAATGATTCATGCTCAATCGCAACAGTCTGTTCAAAGGCAATCACCTAAATACGATCAGTACGGCAACCCAATTAAAGATCCATACGCCAACCAATCGTACCAGCAACAGAACAATGGTTCATCATCTCCAAACTACATTCCTCAACAAGACCTGCCCCATGGATTACCACCTCAGGGTTTGCCTTCCCACCAACCAATATTCCAACCAAAGTTCCCTCAAGGCCAACAACAACAGCAACAACAACAGCAGCAGCAGCAGCAGCAACAGTATCAGCAACCACCTCAACAGCAGATGTCAAGAAGACACCCTTCCATTCCTTCTGCCTACACCCAGGACAATCTGTCGATGCTAAGCACGAATGGCAGAACGTACACCATGCAATCTTCCTACGATCCTGATCAATCGTTCAACGGCGGCCCAGGCGGACCAGGCGGACCAGGCGGACCTCCAAGACAGTTCAAACCTACATCTAGAAAGAACAGAAAATCAACAACTCTACAAGGTATACAGTTGGGTAACGATACGAGAGGTATGCCTTCTAGACATTCGATGATGCCCGGTGGTGGTGGTCCAAACATTCAACCATACCCATTGAGACAATCCTCCTCGGGTGGTTTGAACAACGGTAGAAGACCACAGATGAATAATGGACTGGGAATCAACAACAACGGCCCATACGGTGTCGTGGCTCCACAACCACAGTACGGTCAATCCCAATTGCAACTAAACCAACAACAACAGCAATTCCCTCCTGCTCCTCCACAACCACCTGCTTCTTTGACTCACCAGAATTCACAACAGCAGTTGAACAATCAGTACCAGCAACCGCAAGTGGTGCAACAACCAGCACTGCAACAACCTTCTCCTCCATCGTCCCAACAAAGGTTAGGTTCACAAGGATCGTCTTCGCATGAGGATGCTCCTCAAGGTGAGTTTGATTCTGTGTATAGACAACCACAGCAGCAACAGCAGCCTCTGGTTCAGAGACAAGGAACTGAAACTGGAGTTGGAAATGGTCAAGATTATCCATCTCCACCACCACAGATGTTTGCACAGGATGATAAGTCGTTTAATGGATCATCTTCGCCCCAGTTGTCACCTCAACTACCACAGCCAAACGAGATCAAAATGGTGCCTGTTCCTGAAGCTACACCATCTCCTACACCTGCATATGTGGTGAACAACGATAATGATGGTGATAAGAAAGGCGACAAGAAGAAGAAGAAGAGAGGTTTGTTCGGTAGAAAGAAATAAGTGTCTATAAACAAAACAAAAGCATATTTCGTTGTTATTATTATTACATTCACTCGTTTTTTTTCGTTTACTGATGTTCTTATGTTTTCATTTACTAGTTGTTTTTGTTTTTTTGTATTTTTCTGATCTTTTTTTTTAATCTAGTAACTTTTGACTATTCTAGTTGTTTTTATGTTTTTGTTTTTTTTGTTTTTTGTATTTTTTTGTTAGCACATCTCACAGAAATTGTTCACTGCCTATTTATTCGATCTCTGTATTTCCCTTCACCCCCCCCCTGTCTTATTTGTTTTTATAGTTTAGATATATAATATGTCCTTTGTGCACCTTTCATATGCATGACATCTGAAATACTAAGAACTAGCAGATGACCCTGGTCGTGCACACCCAACCAAATCCTACTCCAAATAATTAATAAAAGTGGAGCGAAATCAAAACGTGAACCTCCCAGTTTTCGGTCTTATCTCTCTCTCTATATCGATCCACAGCAAGTTGATTATATATATAGCATATATATCATAATCTAAGAATTTTAATTTTACTGCTCAGTGCACCCTGACATTCCGATCCCGAGCCCCCCTCCTTCTCTCTTTATTGATTGCCTCCGGATCAGCTCAATTGGCTTAGTAGATACAGCTTGCATAATACAGGAATTCTAACCAATCAATCAATTATGATACGGTGTATCGGTGAGCTCACTTCAACTACGAGCACAATGTGGAAGGCCGGATCCAGAGCCCATGCATCGTACAGACTAACAAGATCCACGAACCACCAGCTTTGCAACTACTCGTCATCATCATCGTCGTCGTCTCAAGCTTCTTCGTCCAAAAATGGCAACGGCACTGGAAATGGAGAGCAAGGCGCAGATAAGTCGAAGGCTGATAACGGAAATGGAATTCAAAAGGATGTTGCTGATCCTGATCCTGATCCCGTTGCAGACGAGTACGAGATCGATTTGATTAGCTTGACTAAGAAACCTGTCAAGAAAATCAAGTATGCTTCAAACGATACTGGTGCCAATGCAGCGACAGCAGGAACACATTCTTCTTCCTCCGCTAGTTTATCTTCGGGTACGCTGTTTGACCTTGCTAAATCGGTGCAGAAAAACCTAGGCCACGATCCGAACCTCTCTGTTACGAAACCATCCGTTGTTGCGGCCACCCCAAAGCAACAACAACAACAACAAGTGAATGATAAAGTACCAAAACCAATCGGGTACGCTTACTTCAGCAAACTATTCAAATTGGAGATACCCCGCTTGATCCAATTTTTGAAGACCCACGAAGAGGCAATCAAGAGACCCGGTTTCAACTTGAAAGATATCGATTTCGAAATGTTCAAGAAACGGTTGTTGACCACCACATTGAACAAGAACCCAAAGGAGAAGGAAAGGCAACTTGCCTTGATCGTCACTTTGAAGAGAAACCCCAATTATTTGAAGTACACACTGCACGACCTTTTCGGGGTGCAGTTTGAAGGTGATGCGGTTGTCGGTGATGATATCCTTAGTGTGGATTCAAAACTTGTAGCATCCAAAGCCACTAAAATTGAACCACTTCAAATTGCTTATAAGGATGGGCTCACCAACGAATCTTTGAAAGATTTGAACCCGTCTGTGCATTTCGACTACGATGATTATGAGTTGCGAGTTAAATTAAGACCCAACGAGAAACCTAAACCTCGTGGGAAGATTGATTACAGGCCCGGAGTGTATGCAGATGGACCTGACCTCGACACGAGTTACAAAAACCCGCTGCTCAATAGAGAAGAAGATACTACCTTGTTGGATGTTCATGAATTGAAGAAATCTCTTCTCAAAGAGTCATCGAAGAATAAGATCGAATACAATTTTGAACCAAAGTTGAAAGTCGAGACTAATGCGGAAGATGATGCAAAGGTCACTTTTGGTGAACGCTTGAAACTAGATAACTCCCAACGTATACCTCGTCATCCAAAGGATGCTGGATCCATTGATCTCAAAGTGAAACGATCCAACGATTTCTCTTTGGGGAAATCAATCTCTTTGCTCGACGAAGCCATGAAATCTCTTGAAAAGAAGTCCAACAAATCCACAAACGTTGAAACTTTCGGAAAAGCATTATTCAACAACAAGTCACCATCCTCGGTTGCCACAAAATCCGGTTCGCCAAAGCCACCCGCATCACCACCACAACCGCAACCGCAACCACTACCACGCCCACCTGCAACATCCTCGCAACCAAACTCGTTCAAAGACTTACTTGCATCGCTAAACAAATTGAAACGTAACGAAGTTTCAGATAACATGCTATCCAAGATGACCAGCTTCGATCCAATACCAACGGTGTCGCATCCGATCTCAAGACACCACTTACGTCACGAAATAGATGATGACGATTTTGAAGAGTTTTTGCAGTCGGCCAAGTCTGAATATGACGCTAAGGAGAACATGAAGTTTAAAACTAAGTTGAACTACGAATGGTCCATGCAACAGATGAGTTCCAACCCTAAGACTCTCGAAAACGGTAACTTCTTCACCCCGGTGTTGATACCCAAGACCATGATACCGAGTAGCGTTCTTGGAAAGAACTCGAGGAACGTTGAACTATTCCCAAAGTTTACTCCAGAACTCGAAAGTATAATGAAGACCACATCTTTCAAAGCGGGGAGTTTGTTCAAAGGTTACGATGCCGTTTCATTGAATAATGATGCAAGTTTGACAAAGCTGACGAAGAACAACTTGAACAAACCGGTGGGGAAGAAGAACAAGGATATTTTGAAAGTTCTTCAAAGTTCTGAAAATTCCAACTTGTGGTTGGATAGGTTCTTCAATTTGAACAAAAACAAATGGGAGTTGATCGATTCTAGTGATGATGGGTTAGTTTTTGTTAGAAAGAAGTCCATTAAACTTTTCAGATGGTTGGTTAATGGATTGGCTTTGTTTGGGTCCGGTATGTTAGGTTTGCTCGGTTTGAGTTATTACTTGCCTCTGGAAGGTGTTTCGAAATTGCCTAGTACGGAGCAATCATAGAATTTGAGTACTACCGTTTTCTCATACTGTTTTTTTTTTCGTTACTTTTTATTATATCTCTAAATTATTTATCTTATATATATATATATATGTTTGTCTTAATGTGATTATGTCCTACTCCATAGCTGCATCATCGAAATCAGGTTTCTTGTACATTTTGAATTTAATAGCCGTGATACCACCACGCTCACCTTTCCATTTCCTTAGCATTTTAACATTTTCTGCATCAGTCAAATCAGGAATGTTCCATCCAGACTTGTACAAATCTTGATCTGACTTCATTCTCATCTCAAGCAAATCTTGTCTCTTGGTAGCAGGTCTCCCTGGTCGTCTCTCGCTCTTCAACTGTGCCAATTCGTCTTCGTCTCTACCGATGAACGTTTCAATGAATAAGTGTATCTGATCAGTATCAAACACTTCCTGTTCGTTGTATGGTTCCTGTTGTGTGATTATCTCTTGTAGGAACCCAACGATCATGAGTTCGTCACTCTTCTTGGCTGTATGGCTGAGCTTCTTCTGTGCTAGTTTTTCTTCCCTCAATGTTGCTCTCGAAAGCAATTTGGCCTTACGCCCCTTTGGATGTAGTGGACTCTTTTTACTGTTCACCTTCTTTGTGACTTTTGCTAAACTTCTACCAACGGCCATGATTGTGTGTTGTATATTAACTAAGTAATAGAAATGACAGATAAAATCAAATTGTGTATAATAAATATATAGATATAAAATCTATCACAAAAATTTTCGATTCCCAAATCGGGAAAATGGTTGCACAGCCTCGAATAATAAAAAATTGGAATTGAAGAAAACTAATAGTGCTGCACACGACCTTCGATACAAAAATTTTAAGCTCTGCCAAATTTTGCTTCTGGCCGGTCTTCTAATGTGAGCGAGCGAGCGAGAGAGAGAGAGAGGATCTTAGAAAAATAGTTAAGTTTGAATTACGGAGTAAGAAGAACAGAACTTTTTTAAGCCGTGAAAAAGTAACATTTCCTTCGATCAATTTGGATAGAGAGTGCCGATATCAACTATGGTCAAGTACACTGAGGAAGAATTGCTAAGTTTCCAAGAACAAGCCAGACTACCAACCGGTGTCGACTTGGCACCTTTCAACGAACTTGTCTCTCAAGTGAGGGAAGCTCTCAAAGAGCAGGAAGAGTTCAATCCTAGAAGAAAATCGTTCACACACGCAAAGAAGAAGAAGCCTGTGAGAGAGTTGAAGCAAACCGATGATGATGGATGGACCTCTTTCGTCGTTCCTAAGGCTAAGAAACTCTCCGTTAGCGAAGACAAACAGCACGTCAAGCAACACACCATGAAGGTCAAGACCAGCAGCTCCAAGATATCCAGTGGTAAAGCCAGCAACGACGCCAGAGACAACGTCACCATTCCTCAGGTTTCCAAGTTCAATGCATTTGATGCCTTGGGAGATGATGATGAGGCCGTTGCTAGTGGTGATGATGATGATAATGACGATGACGATGAATAAATATAATGAACGAATAAACGAACGTTTTGTTTGGTCGGGACGCCTCAAGAACAACTTTGTTTGTCTGTCTGTCTGTCTCCTTTTTTTTTCTTGCTTTCTTGTATGTTTGTATATAAAGCTTTTCTTTTCTTGA
Organism: Ogataea paraovalis; assembly: GCA_030565405.1. NCBI lineage: Eukaryota > Fungi > Ascomycota > Pichiomycetes > Pichiales > Pichiaceae > Ogataea > Ogataea paraovalis. The sequence goes on from JAJMBU010000106.1 coordinate 7,531, forward strand.
GCCTCCTTGTTCCCTTTTATCAGGTTGTCCATTTGTTCTTTAATCGTCTAATGCTTCTTTTTTGAGGCTTTATCAAGCAAAAAAAAGCTTTTTCACGTGTACAATTAAAAAAAGGGGCTTTAATTTCATCCTTTTATGTTACATTTGGAATTATGTTTTTTTGGACTTTTTTTAAAAATTATATATATTACATAGGTTAGTCTACCAACACTGCTTTTTGATTATTATTATTAGTTTATATTTCCTGCTTAACACAATAGTGTTAAAAAAATAACAAGCCTTTATTACAACGGCTAAACCTATTAAAACACTTTTCAATTATAAAAGAAAAGAGAGAGTTTATTATATATGAATCTTAAAAAATTAAACAGAAATGACCTTTCCATTAGGAACCGCAACTTCTTGAGCATCACCATCATCATCATCATCATCGTCGTCGTCGTCGTCGTCATCGTGACCAACATCGTTAACCTCGTCATCATCACTCAAATCTAAGCCAGAAACACAATAAGCCAACCCACTCTTTTGATAGTTAGATTTGGCAGCTGTAGACGACGTACTTCTGCTATTTGGAGAGATCACGTTGGCAGACAAAGTCCCCGACATAATCGACCTTAACTCTTTCAAATTAACAGAATTGGAATTCGAGTTATATCTTGAAGAGTTGATCGATCTGTTAGACATGCCGTATCCGTTGTTGTTGGCAGTCAATGAAATGATACTTGATGAGATTGAATTGGATGGCGATCTTAAGTGGCTAGTCACATGGAACGAGGATGAGTCAGGTTGCACAATCGACGAAGTGGAGTGGTTCAAAATGGAATTCGTCGCTGTGGTGCCTCCTCTCGTGAAAATAATGTTTGGTGGAGTGCTCTTTGAAACTGGAGCATTTGTGGATGACGATGATGTTAGGTTCGTGTACTCTAGCCATGGTCGAATCTTAGGATATTTCGATAGAATCGACTCAAGTTCTTCTGGCTTGATGTCAGTTTCTGTAACTGTTGTCGGGGTATACCTCGGGATCAATGCCTTGGTCGGAATCTGGAAGTCTTTGTACCACGATCCCATCTCGTTTAACTTCACTATGTGGCTATATGCTAGGTTGGCAAGCTCGGTTATCTCCAAAACAATGGATAGTTCAAACAATATCAAGAGATTAAAAGAATATTTGTAATCATTTATATCGAGGAACCATAGGTTGGTGAAATTTAAGTAGTTGATTAAAAAATTGATTCCTAAAGTTCCAATCTGTTGCTTGATAACTTTTAATATTTGAACGTTCAATGAGCTCGTTGAATTATTGCTGATATCATTAACTAAATTAAAAAACAACAGCAAGTTGTTATCGTTCCTATTAACAATAAAGCCTTCGTAATTGGGTATACTGTACAATTTCTTATCAAGTTCACTGCCGTAGAAGTCTTCAAACAACTTGAACCAACTCAATTGGATTTGCAATTTTTCCCTTGGTTTTAAAAAGTTCAATTGTTTGAATTCCACGGTATAGTACAAGTATTGGAATAAGTTGATAGAATAAGGTGCCTTTTTAAATTCAATCGCTGGATCATCGTGCGCTAGTTGGAATATACTTTCGATATCAGCAATGAAAACATTAGACAAGTCAATAAACTGGCTTGTAGAATTCACCGTATTTGAAATGCTCAACTCGTAGTACCTTTTCAATATTTCTTCAATCATATCGTTGATTTGATTTTTGTAATACACATGCTTTCCCAAACTTCTAATAATGTCAATGTAACTATTACATAATGTCGAGTCTTCGATGTCAACATCTTCATCGGTGGTAGTAGCCTTTTGCAAGTTCAACACATCATTCAATATTTCTATGACTGGTAATCCAACCATGTTGACATCTTCAGAAGATAACAAATTAGAAATTAACTCGGAGATGATTTCTTTCAGATTGTGGTCTTTCGATTGGTTCAACTCAAGGATCAATATTGAAACTATTCTATATCTCAATTCAATGTGGGTCTTCTTGGCACATATCTCGATCAACCTGTTGATCCAGTTTAACTCAACGTGATTAGCCAAAGTGTACTGAATTAGTGACTTGGTGGATAAATCAACTTTCTTCTTGTTGTTTGTATCGAAGAATAGTTTTAAACAGTTGATTGCTAATTCGTCGTTTGTCAATTTTTCAGCCTCTGTGTAAGTTGAAGTCTTGATTAAACTTAATGAGTTTGGCTGTCTGTTGATATTATTCAAAATTAGCTCCATGCATTTCTCAATTAATCTGAAATTGTCAAAACTGCTGAAATTAGGATCTATGTACTTCGAAACGTTTTCTGTGGATTCCAAGCTCAATCTAATCCAATCGTTATTTTTCTGCGTCTTGCCAAAATCGATAAAGTTGTTACACAACCTCAGGAAACGTCTCAAGAGATCGAAATTACTGGAAAATATTCTTGGGTTCAATTCGATCTTCTCGCAGTACTCTGAGAACACTTTCAACCCCAATTGACACGTTGAAATGTCTCTCAAGTGGATTATATCCTGCAATATCTGGATGATGTTTTCGGACATTATCCCTAAATCGTCGGAGCATTTCTCGATCAACTCCAGAAGTATGTATAAAGTGACCATCAAATGACCAAACCTCGAATGGGATACATCCGATTGCGTCTTCTTATTTAGAAAATTACCAACTTTTTCTAACTTGGTTCTTCTGGTGGAGGCATAGAAGATCAAATAACTGAGTTCGGCATTGTTTGGTTTGGTGTCTGTGATCGGGAGCTTCTTTGAAGGGTAGCACTGCAATATTAACTTCTGGTGCTTCGGTCTGATGTTAGGTATCAACGGCATTGCTGATCAGTTGATTGGCTGTCTCTCTTTTCCTGGATCCGAGACTGAAACTGTCCCTTTCTCTGTTGTTCAGCCGTGGACGGAAAAGCATCAACTCCTTGTCCCTGCAAAAAAGCAAGAACGAAGTGAGAAACGGAGGCCACAACGCAAAAAGACAAAATTGGTTGCTGTTTCTGGCCGCTTTCTGTTTTGGCAGCCGTGTTTTTCAGTCCTCTATTTTTTTTAGCGTCTTTTGATTTTCACTATCTTTCTTTGGAATTTGTATATTTTTCCAACTTTGTTCTTTGATCTCACTCGATAGGCTGAATTGCAACTACAGATATCTACTATGGCGCCTATATATGTGAAGGGAGGTGTATGGTCGAACGTGGAAGATGAGGTGTTGAAGGCCGCCATCTCAAAGTATGGTTTGAATCAGTGGGCGAGAGTCAGCTCGTTGCTATCTAAGAAGACAGCCAAGCAGTGCAAACTCAGATGGCAGGAATACTTGAACCCTTCCATCAAGAGGATTGACTGGACAAGTGAGGAGGACGCACGGTTATTGGAGTTGGTGAGACTACGCCCCAGCCAATGGAATTCGATCGGCGTGTTGATGAACAGAACGAGTAACCAGTGTATCGAACGGTATCAGCAGTTGTTGGAAGACCACTTGGACCAATCTGACTTGAAGTTGATTGGAAACACCCAAGGGTCCATTACTGGTGTTGATGCCTTGAATTTAAATCCCGAGTCTAAACCGGCAAGACCTGATTTGAACGATTTGAACGACGATGAAAGGGAGATGTTGAGTGAAGCCAAGGCAAGGTTGGCTAACACCCAGGGTAAAAAAGCCAAAAGAAAAGCACGGGAGAAGTTGTTGGATGAAAGTAAACGGTTGGCCAATTTACAAAAGAGAAGAGAATTGAAGGAAGTTGGTATCGATGTCAAGTTAAAGAAAAAGAAGAAGTTTGAAATGGAGATGGATTACAACAAGGACATTGCGTTGGAAAGAACTCCTGAAGAGGGAAGGTTCGATACTAACGATGAGACCGAAAGCAACATACGAGAAAAGTTGAAGTTTTATAAACAGACCGACTTGAATGGGACGAAGAACCAGGAAGTTGCTAAGGAGAGAAAGAAGGAGAAGAGAGCCAAGACGGAACGGGGTAAAGTGCGATTTGAAGTTCCTGAGGCACTTATTGAACAAGATAACGATGATAACGAGTTTAAAAGAAAAAAATTGGAATTAAGTCAACCCGATCAATTAAATCTTGAGCCAGTTGAGGATATCGATGACAGGATCGATGAGGCTGTTAAAAGTTTGCATAGATCCACTCATGAAAGGTCGGTATTATTCAGTAAATCCGAAGAAGGTGATGAGGATACCCAGATGGTTGAACAAGAGGTACAAACTACTACTAGGAAGCCAAAAAGAGCTAAAACAATAGATTTGAAGTTGGAACTAAGACTGAAATTGCTAAACTTGCCGAAGCCCCTGAACGATTTTCAAATAATATTACCCGATGAGGAAGATACCCCTAAAAACGATACATCGAAACCGTCTAATGGTACTATTACATCGATAGTGGATAAAGGAGAATTAGAAAGACAGTTACAACATGAAAGAGAATTGCAAGAGATGGAGCTACAAAAATTGAAAAAATCAAAGGTTGCTCAGCAAGGTCTCCCTATTCCTTCACAGAATCGTGTCAATCTGCATCGTGATAAGGTGTTGAAACTCATAGATCTTGAAATGATCAAGATCATCAAATCTGATCAATCAAACGAAGAACTGGAGATGGTCAAGCCTGAACTATACACACAAATAGAAGCAGCAATGAAGAAAGAGTCTGAACTGCTGGATTACTCGGAGTATGAAAAGGCAGTTGTATCAGACAAACGCGATTCAAAAGATGATCAACTTCCGGCAGAGGTGTTGCAAGAGGTTTTGAAGATGATTTCGATAAATTCAAATGCACTTGAAAAACGCTTGTTATCTAAGAATGAGTCATACTTGGCTGAAAAATCAAGTTTAATCGAAGAAATCAACGGATTGTTATTACAGATTAACGAGAACTCAGTCAAGTTATCTGTTCTTGAAAAAACGGCACAGAACGAAGCTACTGTGATTCAAAACAGATTGAATTACTTGAATGACCAATTGAAGGGGTTCAATGAGGTGATCGATGAGACTAAGAGAAAGCTTTTAAGCATGTAAATTATATAGTTATGATTAACGAGTATTTATTATAAGATAAGGAGTAACTCTAAATAGGCTTATATGAAGGCAACGAACGGTGCATGAATTTCCATAGCAACACACTATCTTATTTACAGATGCCGTATAGAATGCTATGGTGTCATGGCATTCTGTTTTTTTTTCTAATTGGTAGTAACTTGTCTTTGGGGAATCTCTTTTTCTATCGTTTTGTTCTATAGTCTACCACCAGGTATATCATTACCCATGGGTGCTAAGCCAGCACTATCTTCCACCTGACGTAGCATGATCGAGGGATTCAACCCCAGCTCGTGTAATTCTCTAAGAACAACAACCGGTTTTTCGTGATACCCCAGTGCACGCTCCTGATCCCCACCATAACATATAACCAATGCGTACTTCCTCCAATCGGACACTTGCAAGTTGTGTCTCTTCATCGCTGCCTGTAGAATCCTATGACAAGGGTCTTCGGTTTTAGCACGCAATTGGTTCAAAGGTTCATTTGAGGAGGGCGACGGAGTGATCACCGATTGCTGTATTTGAGAACTTGGGGTCGAAGGGTTGGATTTCAAGGGTCTCGTCAATTGAGGAATTGACGGTAGCGAATTTGAGGTTGCCAGTATCGGTTTAATAGGTGATCTGGCACTCGAGTCAGAAAAAGGGGGCGAAAAAGCGTGCGCTACAGTGTGACTACCCTTGTCAAATTGGATTGGAGATATTATTGGTGGAGAGGTGAACGACTTTCGGAAACTCGACGCTGACGATTTTCTCGACGAGGGAGCTATCGACTGTGGTTTAATTGTAGTTTTGAGTTCGGATTGATGATGAGAGAGTTGAGAAGGTTGTTTCGATATGGAAGATATTTGATGTTTTGACTGGCCAGTTCTGGTATCTGGTACCGGTAGTGATTTCTTATCTTTGTTCTCTTTCAAGATCGGCATTAGATCCTCCTTCAATTTATTAAATTGATCGATGATCCGTTGTTCAGATTGAGCATCTGATTGCAATTGCGATGGAGATGATGAGGCAAATGAACCTGCGGCAATGGAATTTGCAACAGATGAAATCAGGGTCGTCGACAAGACCAACGATTGTAAATCTGCAGTCATTGGATCGTGCCCAAAATTGAGAACGTTGAGGTTTTTCTCTAGCAAAAGGTTCGATATATCGTTCATCAAACATAGCCGTGTCTTCAAGTCGGTGATTCCCAACTCCTTCAACTCCTGTATGTTCAAATACGGTAGCATCGACCCAGTAAAGTTGTTCCTTTTGAATAAGCTGATCGTCTCGTTTGAGTGGTGCCTGTTCTTGAGCCACAGCAAGATCTGGTCATTGTTCCACGACAAGATCTCGTTGGTTAGAACACCATTGTTAAATTCGCCAAAACCCGATTCCCGCGATGATCTATCTGAGTTGTAAGTAAGCATATCAACGGACAGTCGCTGTCTCTCCCTGTTCCCTGGTCACCCACCAATTAACTTCTTCTTCCACCTGATCAGATCAAGATTCAAATACAGCTAGCTCCCCCGGCCTTAAAATACAAATTTGTGTGTGTGTGGCACACCGGATGCGGTAACTGATTATGTCATGTTACATAAGCGCTCACGCGAGACAAACAGAAACAAAAAAGGAAAACGTCTCGTGCCTCGCAGCCAAAAAGAGAATTTATAAAAATTCAATTGTTAAGGCTGAAAAAAAATTGTGCGATGGAAAATTTTCTCTTATTGTGGAGTTTTACCTGTAAATCACTTATCTTTTGGCCTTTTATAATCCATAAGTGGCTATTCTCGAACTAAGCCAGTCGTCGGAGTAGCTTCGGATACCAAAAATATGCTACGTTCTTTTGTTGGGAATAAGACGCTTGTTTCTAGGGGACTCGCCCTCAGGCAAAGAGCTGTCGCCTCTAAAGTCTCCCTTAGAAATGCCAGCTTTTTCACCAAGGAAGTTGAAAACAAAGTTAAAAGTATCGATGAAATCTATGATAGGCTAAACACATCCAGTATCCCAGTGAATAGACAGGGCACTTATCTATCAACCATGAGCGACAACGTCATCACCACCATTTCATCATCGGCATTGCAAAATTGGACCTTGTTTGAAGCATGTTTAAACTCTAAAGATTTCGAAAGAGCTGATATGATGCTACAAGCGATGGCTGGATTGAAAGATCCTGCAAATGACAAGAAAATAGCTCCTTATTTTTCAGATGGTATTTGTGAGTTCTTGAAACTGTGGGGGTCTCAGGAAAATGTCTCTATGCAAAACATCAAAAGCTGGTTGGATCACATGGCAAAGTTCTCGCACGACTTCAGATCGGATCCTAGAGTTACATCTTGGCTCATTAGATTATCTTTCACTAAAGGTTGCTCCATTGAACAGACCATTCAGGAGTTCTACTACTATACCAGTGCTGCCTATCACAACAGAAGATCTGATATTTTGAAGTACATAGACATCATCGGAATCTTGAATGTGAGAAAGTTAATCAATTTTGATCCAGATTTGTTGGGTGAAGTTCCAATTGAATATAAGGAGTTGTTTGAATTTTTGGGCAAAGAAGATTTGGAAGCTGCCTTGGCTGAATTTCAGAAACAGGAAGAAAAACATGCACAGTCGAGAAATGAAGGAGCATTTGCAGAATCAGAAATTCAGAATAGTGAAGGTACAATTCTGCAAGAACAACAACTACAAAAGCAAAACCAGACACAGCAACAACAATCATTAATGCAAGACCAACAAACTGATTTTGATCAGAGTCGGCAACAAAATCAACAACAGCAACAGCAACAGCAACGTTCATTGGATGAGGATCCAGGTACCATCAGCAAGGGGCTCGATGACTTGCTACCGGTTTCTTCATACAACTTGAAGACCATCCGTCATTCGTTGATAGGTTTACTCGATTCGTTCAACGATGGTCAGTTTTTCCGTAATTTGATCAACTTAACCAAAGAACGCGGTTTGAAGTTGGATTATGAAGCTTTAGAAAACCAGATTCAACAACGCAATGTCGATCTGTTCGATTTGAAAAAATCGTTGCCATTGTCACAGCATGATCAGTTTGATGAGATCCTGGATGAAATTTCCAAAGATCGTCAGCTAGTTTTAGAGAGCACAATGACTGAAGCATCGCGTAAAAAATGGGAACATGAATTTGAAAATTTGAAGGACAAGTCCATTCCATCATCTGTTGGATCATATCTTCATATGTGGGTCACACAAATGGTTCCATTGATTAAGACCGAAATCGAAGAATATCAAAATGCAAGAAACTACTTAAAATCCAGCAAGTCATCTTTGGAATTCCAGTCTGCCAATCTAGGTTCTAGCAAAAAACAACGTTATCAAGAGAAGTTGAAGTATGGCCCATTTTTATCTTTGGTTGCCCCTGAAAAACTTGCGTCCATTAGCATTTTGGAACTGATTAAAATCGCCGTGACATTGGATGTTACCCATGGTTTGAGTGTCTCCAAATTGGTGATGGCTATCGGAAAAGCTGTTGAATTGGAGCACAAGTCGGAAAAAATCTTGAGTGCTGAAGTTGATGTCAACAAGCAATTTAAAGCTATGCGCAAATCTCACAAGTTCTTACAGTTTTTGAGAGGTTCCAGATCTTCTGAATTGATTAAGAAGGTCCAGAATGGAGAGTTACAAAGCCCATCTTCCAAGTTCAGTAGTGAATCATCGATGCAATCATGGGATACTGACTCGCGTTGTAGATTGGGTTCAGTTTTGTTGTCCTTATTACTACAAGTCGCCAAAGTTGACGTTGAAGGTAAAGATCCGACAACCGGCGAAATTAAGAAAGCCATGGCACCTGCATTCTACCATACATATGATCAGCAGAATGGTGGTAGGGTTGGAGTTGTTAAGATTAATCAGAAATTTGCATCCAAGTTGGGTTCTGATAGACTAGATCAATCCATCCATACACAATTCTTACCAATGATATCCAAACCAGTTGCTTGGACCACATATAATAATGGAGGCTACCATCTAACTAAGAGAAATGTTATGAAAACTAAGAATGCACCAGAGCAGATATCATATGTGAAAGCAGCAGCTAACAGCAACAAATTGGATACCGTCTTTCAAGCGTTGAACAACTTGGGTTACACTTCGTGGACCATCAACAAGAACATAATGAAGACCATGATTGAAGTTTGGAATACCGGTAACGCTTTCTTGGAGATTCCAAAAGTCACTGATGCCTTGGTGTTACCAAATGCTCCTCCAAAAGGTTCCAGTGTGCAAGAGTTCATGCAGCATAGAGAGGTTTGTAAAGAGATTGCCAACGAATTTGCTAAAGACAGATCAATGAGATGTGATATGAACTACAAATTGGAAATTGCTAGAGCCTTTGTTGGTGAGAGAATTTTCTTTCCTCACTCTTTAGATTTCAGAGGTAGAGCTTACCCTGTTCCACCTCACTTCAACCATTTAGGAAATGATTTATCTAGAGGGTTGCTAATTTTCTGGAAAGGTAAGGAGCTAGGTGCAGAAGGTTTAAAGTGGCTCAAGATTCACTGTTGTAACTTGTACGGTTTGGATAAGATTACACTAGATGAAAGAGTCCAGTTTGTCGATGAGCATCTAGATGAAATTTTAGACAGTGCCATAAATCCATTGGACAAAGACAACCAAGAAGAAAAAATGTGGATGAAAGCCGACAAACCATGGCAGTTCTTGGCCTGTGCAATGGAGTTGAACGAGGCTTTGAAATTGGACGATCCAACGAAGTTCATCTCCCACCAACCGGTTCACCAGGATGGTACCTGTAACGGATTACAGCATTACGCTGCATTGGGTGGTGACATTGAAGGTGCCAAACAAGTCAATTTGGTTCCAGCTGATAGACCTTCAGATGTGTACTCTCATGTTGCAAAATTGGTTGGCGAATCTGTTGATAAAGATGTACTCGAAGGTGTTCCAGAAGCCATTGCCACCAAGCAAATCATATCTAGAAAGTTGGTCAAACAAACTGTGATGACGAGTGTCTATGGTGTTACTTTTGTGGGTGCCAGAGCTCAAGTGAGTAGAAGACTTAAAGAAATCGATTTTGATAAGGAGCAGACAAAGGATTGTTCAAAATATTTAACGGTCAAAGTCTTCAAAGCCATCAGAGAGTTGTTTGACGGTGCACATGCTATTCAAGATTGGTTTGATGTTGTTGCGAAAAGAATTTCGAGATCGATTAGACTGGACGTTGATATCTTTGAAAATCCTGAATTCATGTCCTCTGTTATTTGGACCGCTCCTTCTGGTTTGCCTGTTGTTCAACCATACAGAGAATCCAAACAGAGAACTATCCAAACGAATTTGCAAACAATCACTATTGTGGATCCATACGAAGTGAAGAGCGTTGACAGCAGAAAACAGGCGAATGGGTTCCCTCCAAACTTCATTCACTCGTTGGATGCAACGCACATGATTTTCAGTGTGAACAAATGTTGTGAATCCGGGCTCACTTTTGCGTCGGTTCACGATTCCTACTGGACACATGCCTCGGACGTCCCTGAAATGAACTCCATCTTGAGAGATCAATTTATTTCGTTACATAAAACCAACTTGGTTCAAAAATTAAAGTCTGAATTCGAACAGCGGTATGAGGGATTCTTAATGGTGGTCAGCGTCCAAACTCAGTCGGAAGTTGGTAAGGCTGTTCAGGCATTTAGAAAGAAATTAAGTGCTAGATTAGGCAGACCTTGTAATCTAGCTGATGAATTGAACCTAGAGAAAGAGAGAAGAAGACTATTGCAAAGTGATGATTTCAAAGATGTGGCATTGGGTAAACAATTGGAAACTACAATCACTCTCTTGGATAAGATTGGCTACGTTCATGATACTATTGTTGATAACGATGGCCCTATGAAGATTCTAGTGCCTTTGGTCTTGCCACCAATTCCACCAAAGGGTCAATTTGATGTCTCTGTTGTTAAGGACAGTCAATATTTCTTCTCGTGAAGAAGATCTTTCATGATACACATATTTATTTTTATTTCGTTGTTTCCTACTTTACCATTATTTAAATTTTTCTGTCTCTTGTTTTTTGATCCTTTTTGTTACGTTTTACTCGCTCATATTCGGATAGCTTTCGGTTCAAAGCATGGCATAACTTGTATATAGAGTTCCCGATTCCGTTCAGCTATTGTTTCATACAATTTTTATATCCTTTGATTACTTTTGTTTATATTTCTATTTGTATATACTAAGTCACCTTAGGAAAATATAAATAAGCAATTTATAGATATGAAATTAAACTTTATAAAATTTGCTAACTAGTTTTGGTCAACATAGTTTGTTGTTAATGCTGCTGCTACGTTGGCGTAACGGGAACAATCTTTCCCTGCAATTCCAAACTTTCAATTAGCATAGCTAGCGGCTCCAACTCTCTTTTTTCAATCAAATCAAACTCTCTAATGAAACTAATAAAATGAGCAAAATACGAATTCCAATGTGCTTCTAACGACAAATGAACAATCTTATCGAAATGGTTGTGGTAAATATGGGCAATGATTCTAAACATCTGTCTACAGATACTTTTTATATCCTTCACGAAACTTGGAGGGAATGCCATACCTGACTTGGTAGGAAAGATCGTTTGATCATTGATCTTATTGTTCATCCACGTCAACGCATAGTCGATATATTGGTTGGCGGGTAACGACACATTCCGCGATCCAGGAACGACCCAACCGTACTCCGTCTTTGGATCAGCCGTCATCGTTGGGTACTTATCAGGCGTAACGTACTCAGCAATGACACCATAGAACTTATTCAAGTGTCCAAAGGATTCAAACACATTCAAAGCTAGCCATTCATGGTAGTCTACGTATTTGGGTAGTTGAACGATCGTCTTGTATGACCCCTTCACTAAAGCAGTCTTCACGAACGGTTCGCACATGAATAGCGGAGGTCTCGCATAGTATTGCTGTTGTTGCTGTTGTTGCTGCTGTTGCTGCTGTTGCTGACTAGTTTTGAATGATCTAACAGACTGTTTGGAAGGTGATTGGGTTCTTCTGAGAGATAGCGCTGATCCATTATTGCTCGAATACAAGGATGTTTGGTTTTGGCCGTTGTTGTTTGTGTAGTTTAGCGAATGCGAAGAGTCGTTGTTCAGGTACAGATCATTGTAATTGTTTCCCAGCTTATTACCTGTCGTTTGATTCTTCTTCTTTGAACTTCGCGTAAGACCTCTATTTGAAGATATCGTTGGTCGATATCGATTTTTGTTAGTATTTGTTCTATAAAAGTACAATCAATCAATCTACAACACGTAAAAAAGCTTGATCTGATTAAAGCCCCTTTGCTCTTTAGACGAGGCAAACGAGTTCTGGAAAAGCGAATAAAGAAAATAATGCGACCTACTTTATCGTACTCAAGAAGGACATGACAGTAGCAGTTGTTGTCGATACACCGCAAGCCTGGATAAAGATAACCAAGACCTCGGAAGCTAAAAAAATGGCACTAAAATGGATCTGGATCTACAAACTGTTTTGAAATTGGCAGGCACAAAATGATGTAAGTATATTAAGTAAACATCTGTGTAAGCAGCAGCAGTCGTTGGTGATTGATTGTGTCTGGTCAACTTCCGAAGCCCGGGTAACTTTTAAGACTCTGAGAATAGAGAATGCATTATCTATTTGCTTATTTAATCAGGTTACGCGATCTGGTCGTGTTTTGTTTTGTCTTGTCTTGTCTTGTCATGTCAATAAAAAGGGATCCCTGGATAAAGTTCAAGTTAGAGACTATAGGGCAATTAGCTCAGAATTATATCCCAAAACGTTACAGATGACCACTTTGGATCTGGATATTGATACGAGGCACTTGTTAGCTCTAGATCTACACTCAGATATCAAGGATGGCTCTCCAAGTTCAAATTGGAGCAACTATAAAGTTTGCCTTACCGGACATGGAGAAAGATTACTGGTATCCAACAACAATGCGTTGTTGATTAACGGTGAAGTGATAACAAGAAACTTGAAATTTGAAACTGATATTATCGATTGCTTTTTTACGAGTTTCAACCAGCACCAGCAGAATAATAAACATATTTCGCTTCTGTCGAACGCAGGCAAGGTTGACAGATCAACATCATCTTCTAAGAGGGTCCTTGTTGTGGTTCTTGAAGAACAAATTTATGTATATGAAAGGGAAGGACGTTCCAGAGTGGTCAGTTTTCCTTTTCGTATTAGAAGTGCATTCAGTTTTGAAAATGGTCTCATATTGAACAAAGAATTCGAAACTCCCATTTTTGTATCGGATCCCTTGAAACAGCAGCCAACAGCTTCTCGAATTGGGCAGTCTCCTATTGCCTTTGCAACCACTTCTGTGTCATCACTCTCATCCCTTTCAAATCCAGCTTCATCTTCAACATCATCCAATAATAATGACGGTAACTTTTTGACCTTGCTAGATCCTTTGGGAGAACTTGGATCTATAGTTTCATCTTCAACATCCTCATTTTCGTCCAAAGAGGAACTGATTCATTTTCCAAAAGATTCGACAACATCGATTGCGACGACTTATAATCCAACTGATAAAGTAATCACCATATATCATATAAGGTACCTCTCTAGGAGCAAATCCTCTAAGTCCAAATCACTTAGCTATCAAAGTCTTAGCCGGCGTCCAAGTAAGAGAACTGGCTCTTCCACGTTGAACGGCAATTCTATGATGACTCCAAGTGCATCAAAGATTATAGACGACTCTGGAACTGAAATGAGACAATATAGATCAACATCTAATGCTATGTCGTATGATCGAATGGCATCAGGTAGTGAATTCACTCAAGATCCAGGCAGTCATTATTCTTCTAATAACCTATATCAAATAGAAACTTCAAAGCTAAGAAAAGATGTAATTTTTACCAAATTGAATGAAATTGAATTTTATGGTGACACTAAAGATTTGAAAGTTTCCAACGTATCGTACGAAGATCAAGAAGCAGTTGTCATTTGTAACTCGAAGCTGCACACCATCGAATTTTTCATATTTAATAATCCTGGAAGTCCTATTAGTTTACCCTTTTTCAAATCGACATACTCGTTGAAAGGTCTGGATACTGTTGTAATTCATCCTGAAAAATTGGGTTATATAGCCTTGCTATATGACAACTTCCATATCGTTTTAGTGAACCCGTTCCTCGGACTACTGTCACCAATGCTTGATTTCACATCGAGATTTCCCCCAATTAAATCTTTAGATGATAGCTATGGTTCTGATATTTCCATTTTCTGTGCTAACAACAAACATTATACGTTAAACTTGGTCATAAAGCCACAAGAGAGGCTTATTCAAACATTGATGGACTCATTAAAGTACCTTTCAAATAATTATATCTATGAATATTTTTGGCTACAGTGGTGTGGTAATATGACTTTAGGTGATGATCAGCCAAAAGATGATTGGAAAGTATTTTGCATAACTTTATTGTCTCTGATAATCCCTGAGGATGCGCAATTTACTAGGGATTCAATAGGCAAGAATACAATTACTCGTTTGATTCCACTTGCTCAATTATCTCGAAAAAAGAATGAAACTATGGGTTCTGATCCGAATTCCCCAGGTCATTATTCTCTAACAGAATTGTCTCCTTCTATTGTATTAGCCTTACATTTGATTAGAGAGGATCTAAGATTGAATGTTTTGGCAGGCAAGAGGTTTTCGAAATTGTCTCTATTGTTGGCCCAGTTAACATCTTGGATGGGCTGGTCTGAAAATTGGTTCAAATACTATATGCAAGACCCAAAGCAAATCGATAGACTAACTAAATTCACGATGGCTCAACCGTTGGCTACTCCTCCAAATCTGTTTGAATCTTTAGCGAGCCTTTTTACCAACAACATTGTTCCGTACATTACATTTTCACAAGTTTCTGAGGAAGATGATAATGTGGATGAACTTATCACACCTAGAACTTATTATGTTTTAAGATTGTTTGAAGTGCTAGTATCTCCTGAACTTGAAGCAACGGATATTGTAAACATGATGGTGGATTATGGAATTAAGAGTTCGGATTTAGAAACATACCCTCCAGGTATCTATTTACCTTTAAAGAATTCGATCATATTCTGTCAAGAAAATATTTCTTCGCAATGGAATACCGGTTCTTCGGAATTAGAATTGATTGGTAGAACGGATTTAGTTGCATTTTCCAAATCAATTGACTTTTCAAAAGAAACTCATTCGAAAAGCAACTCTTTGCATAGTGCACAGTCAAAGGAAATGTCACAAATATTGAAATTTGTGAACGACCACGAAGCTATAGCAGCATGGGATGGCCAAGCTGAGGCAGATAGATTCCATGTTACAAAGTTAATCTTTCATGAGGACCGTCGTTTTTATGAATTAACTAAGCTGTTACAAACTTCTAAAGTTCAGTCGGCAACACTGAGACTTTCGCCTGAAATGGATGAACATCAAAGACTGATTGAACAGCGTGGATTAGGCTCTAAAGTTGCGTTAAGAACTTTGACTATACCTTTAGGTCGAGGTGCTGTCTACCTTTCTAGTCGCAAACCGTTGATGACTGAAAGATTTCCTATACCAAAGATAAACTTCAACTCTTTAATTTTACCGGACATGATCAACGTCAGTTTAGAAAAAGATTCGATTGACAGGGATATATATGACTGGGGTTTTTTTCATAATGGGGTTTCTGCTGGGTTGATGATCTCTAGAGATTCGACAGAGGTTAATGGAAGTTGGATTGTGTTTAATAGGCCACCTAGTTTAAATGCCCAACATGCGGGCTTCTTGCTAGGGCTAGGGTTGAACGGTCATTTAAAGAAATTAGAAGAATGGCACATTTATAATTATTTGGGCCCAAAACATAATTACACTAGTGTTGGTCTCTTGTTAGGTATGGCTGCAAGTTCGAGAGGCACCATGGATGTCAAGCTAACTAAAGTTTTATCTGTCCATGTGATTGCGTTGTTACCAACTGGTTCTACGAATTTGAATGTTCCATTAGCGGTTCAGACTGCTGGATTGATTGGCGTTGGATTATTGTATTTGGAAACGCAGCACAGACGTATGTCGGAGGTTCTTTTATCGCAGATCAGTTCGAGGTTGCTGTTCAATGAAAAAGAGGTTGTTAACGAAGGTTATAGATTAGCTGCTGGTATTGCCCTAGGGTATGTCTATCTTGGTAAAGGTGAGAACTTAAAGGATACTAATGATACTCATGTCATAGATCAGTTATTCTCTATGTCTATATCATTGAGGGATATACAAACATCTGACGAATTTGATAAATCATGCGGTGGGGCAATATTTGCTTTGACATTTATGTTCTTAAAAACAAATAATTCTGAAATTGCAACGAAGTTGAGTATTCCAGTAACTTTGCAACTATTGGACTACATTAGACCGGATTTCTTGATGTTAAGATGTCTCGGTAAGAATTTAGTTATGTGGGATCTGATTCAAAGCAATCGAAAGTGGGTTGAGTTTGAGATCCCGGCTTGTGTTTCTGACGTTTACTCTGTCAGTTCAATCAATTACCTTGATTCTGATTTTTTGCCTTATCTAAACATCCTTGGTGGTGTCTTGTTATCGATTGCCATTAAGTTTGCGTCCAGTTCAAATGCTGAAGCTAAATCGACCTTGATGTATTACTTTGATAAATTAGTAGTAATCTGTTCTATCAAAGCCACAAACTTTGATGAGAAAATGGCCTTGATTGGTTGTCAAAACATCCGCGATGTTATCGTTCTTGGACTCAGTATCATTATGGCTGGTAGTGGTGATTTAGATGTTTTTAGAAGGTTGAGGGTTTTGCAAGGTAATACGGCAACTTCGACCAATTATGGCAATTACATGGCAGTCAATACTGCATTAGGTTTTCTATTTTTAGGTGGTGGACAACAAGCTTTCAGAAAGGATAACTTTGGTATAGCTTCACTGATCACTAGTATCTATCCCGTTTACTATGGGAATGATGGTAGCTCTGCTACTGCGGGTAATGGTGCTGGTACCAACAACAGTACTAGTGGAGAATCTATTGGAATTCATTTACAAGCTTTAAGACACTTTTGGGCATTAGCAGTTGAAAGCAGATGTTTGGTGGTTAGAGATGTGGAAAGTAAAAAGGCAATCAAGGTTGATGTTGATATAATTCTGAAGAGTGGTGCTTGTATTAGATTATCTGCTCCTGGGGTAATACCTGAGCTTGAAACAATCTCCAAAATTAGAACGAGTGATGCCACCAATGCTGAGTTTTTCCCTGTTGAAATAGATCTGGAAGATGAGAGGGCATTCAACAAATTGACGAAGAATTTGACCTTTTGTGTATATAGAAGAGTTTACAAAAACTTAAGGTCGCCATTCATAGATTTGGAGCAAATAAAAGTTCCTGATAAAGGTGGTGACAACTTGCTGCGTTGTTTAAGTTCGTTATCGGTATTTGATGTATTTACTAATCACGAGAGAACTTCTATCTTATCAGCCAGGAAGGATTCAAAGTTGTCTAATCAGCATTTTAGCAAGAGTGATCATCATGATGGAACTCTTCTTCAGTCTACCGTTTTAGACTTCAAATTAGAGATTGAAAGGTTGGTTAAAAATCCCAACAATGTTGATGACCTTTGGAACATGAAATTGATTTTCAACTTTGTTGATAAGCTTGGAAACCTAACAAGGGCAAAAACTACGAGGACTAATATGGAGCTGAGAAAGATGATGATTGATGATGAAAGTGAGGACAAGAGTGATTATGAAATAAGTGGTGTGGATTATAGTAGCTACGAGGACGCTGATAATGCAAGCAACGGAGGAGGCTTGAATTACTTGAATGTCAAGTTCATTGAAAAGTTGAAGAACGAATTATGGTTGAATATTCAGTCCAGTGTCAACCAAGGGCTCTAAAAGTTTACGTGAGTCCAATTGAGTATATCTTATAACTAATTAATTCATAGCAAAATCGAAATATAAGCTTTTAAAAAGCTTAAATTAATATAAATAATAATAATAATAATACACGTAAAAATTAGTGTTTGGAGTTGATTCGAAGTAGCATAAACACCCGAAAGAATGGGTTGCAGCTGTGCAAAAGAGAATGAGAAAAAAGGAAATTTGTGGCTAAGGAGGCAAAGTTTCCCCAGCCACGTAATCAGTATTGGGGCGCAAGTCATGCACCGCCCGTTTTCATGTTTTGCCCCTTTATTGATTATGTCAGCTCTCTGCCCCCTTCCATTTCCATTTCCCTCTCCCCCCGTTTTGGTCTCGTTTCTCAGCGACGAACTGTAAAGCAGCCAAAGACGTTGTTATTCAGCGTATGAGTTTTGATATGATGTAAAATTAAGGTGTGTTCAATTTATTAAAAAATTTGGGTTTCAAAAAGGAGTTCTTTTGTTTTGTAACCATGCTTTTGTTTTTTCTGTCTTTTGTTTTCTTTGAAGTGAAGTTGCAAATTACATTATAATGCAACAACCGTCTTTTGGATCATCCTTTTTGGCAGGTGGAATGGCAGCTCTACTAGCTTTTGAATTTTGAGGTAATTGATCTGATCTTTGGCTCGAAATCTTTGATATATTCTCCCTAACTGCCATCTGTTTCGAATCTTCGTCAGCTTGTCGTTGCTGATCCTGACCTTTTCTTTGTTCTTGTGTATAGTCATCGATGGCTTTTTCATGTTGTACAGCAGTTTTGTACTTCAGAGCTTGTGATGCCGCTTCAGCAAAGACTTCATTGACATGGTAGCCTGTTTTGGCACTACATTCCAAAAACCCTTGTAAGTTTAATTCCTGTGATAGTTTTAAGCCTGATTGGTAAGTGACTTGCCTTTGATTTTCAAGGTCACTTTTAGTTCCAACTAAGATAATTGGTGTTTTGTACTCCGGTAATGAGTTGTTGATAGTTTCATACAAGAGAGATAGAGAATGGAAGCATTCCTGTGCCGTTATGGAATAAACCAGTAGCAAGACATCAGCCTCCTGCAACTGCAGTAGTCTTTTGGTTTCGTCGATGTAATCGGTGTCTGCAGTATCGAGGATTTTAAGTGAACACAGTTCATTTTCGACATATATCTGTTTGTTATAGTAGTCTTCCACTGTTGAGTCGAACGTCTCTGGGAAGTATGATTCTATGTACTGCAAGATGAGTGACGATTTGCCGCACCCGGTATCACCCAATGTACACACATTCAGTTGCTTCTTACTAAACATGATGGCACTGTTAAACTACTCAATTGAGTGTATATATATAAGGCAAATGTAGAGGTATATGGATTCGAGTGTATAATATACTATATACACTGGGGAAGGGTAAAAAAAAAAACGACAAAAAAAAAAAGGATAACCTGGTGTCAAAAGAGAAGAAGAGAAAGAAACGGCAAGCGAAATAAGAGAAAAAAGAAATTTAACAAAACAAAAAAACGGTTTTCTCTTTGTTCACGTTTCTTTTTTTTTCCCGGGCTGCGAGCTTATTTTTGTTTTCAATTTTTTAATTTGTTTGCGTGGGTTAATTTCCATCTTTTTTGGTTGGTTGGTTGGTTGGTTGATTAATTGCCTGATAGGATGTCTGTGAATCGGTTAATCGGTGAAGCCGGGTGGGGGCTGCTGGAGCCTGGAGGGGAGTGTCTCCCATATGCTAGGTTATATATATATATATACATTGCACCCCCTTCTGGATGTTTGTTCATCATGTAGGCTCATGCCGTGCGTGCCTGTTTCGCTGGCAGGGGATGTCTTGGGAAGGGGCCGGTTCCCGATTCTGCCCCTTTTCACGCTGCTGCTGTCGAGTTCTCAACGGGGGAGGGCCGAGTCGATCGGGTGAATGCTCACTGTATGGCATCATCGCCTGTTTTCCGTCAACATTCTGCTCATTGTGAGTCGTGTGCCATGTGTCTATCTATTGTTCTGGCTTGTTATTTGCCCGCCTCGCCTCGCCTCGCGGACCGGCCCGGGGCGATGAAATAAATTACTATATAGGTTAATTTGCACTTCTTTCCTCTTGTGGGAGTTGTTGGATGGGTGGGTAAGTGTTGTTACGTTACTACCCGACTTCACGGTCGGATCTCCGACTTCTTGGCAAGATTGATCCCAGGTCCTACCATTTTATTTTAATATATATATACCTATGCAGTTGTTCTCAAAAAGATTGGTGAAGTTGCAGGCGCACGTATGGAAAATTTGATGTTTAGTGGAAATTCTTGAAACCACATAGCCCCGAGCATTTTTAAAGATAATTCATGTTCGCTGCTAGTCAGCTGATTGGAGAATAATTATAATTAAAATATATTCTCACGCTCTCTTCCGTGCATCAGGGTGAAACAATAGAGCTCTATTTTCTTCGGCAATATTTCAGGTTGCCTGGTCTGAAGGACTCTCTCATCGACAGCTTCTGAACAAAACTGAATTTTTAGATCGTATATATATGGGAATTTCAAAGGTGTGGCAGCACCTGCGTTACTCGTAGAACAAATTTATAGATAGTCCAGAAAAAGGTCGATGGCTTCTTTTGTGTTTTTGTACGTTTATTCTATACCTCGAGACGAGTAGTTCATCGTGATTCGATTTGGTCCCAGCTGTCAAAAACTGACGAGGCTGCAAGCAACGGTTAAATGCGGCTGGTCGAGGTAGCATTTGCACACCTCGACTCACGTATACTATATTTTTTTGTTGCTGTTGGGCATTCCTGCAAACATCAACACAACGTAAGCTGCGGCAATGCAAGCCACAGCCGATAGATACATATTATTTTTTTCTACTGTGCTGGTTAGGGTATAGTTACTCCAACTAATAACCGCTTGTAGAGTTGCCTGGTTGG
Organism: Ogataea paraovalis; assembly: GCA_030565405.1. Classification (NCBI taxonomy): domain Eukaryota; kingdom Fungi; phylum Ascomycota; class Pichiomycetes; order Pichiales; family Pichiaceae; genus Ogataea; species Ogataea paraovalis. The sequence goes on from JAJMBU010000106.1 coordinate 28,325, forward strand.
TCGGTGATCTCCATCAACTATATATATACCTGTAGCAAGGATAGAAAGCATCCAGTTTCTACTGTTCAAACCAGGAACATACAGATATATCTCCTAGCTCTTTATAATGTATGTTGACGAACTTTTGAAGCATCAGAATAAAAACAGAGTAAATTTCTCTCCATATAACCAGATGCATCAAGTGAGAATAATATACCATTAGAATCCAATTCACTTCATGTTATACCTGTACTTTGATCTCTAACCTTTGGAAGATACAACTTCCTGTCTACAACCCGGCATGTCAAAATTTTCGAAAACTATAATATAAAAAGGATGAGTTCAAGTGTTTTTGGCTTTCAGCTTGTGAACTTTTCTTGTAAGTCTGACCTTCAATTCCTCTCTTTGTGCTCTTTATGGCCTTGAGAAATTAATATTTCCATAAGTCCTGCTAAAGAGTCAAAGATTGGAGCTTGTTGTGGGGATTCTTTTGTGTACGCTAATTATAAATGTCTACAGTTTAACCCAAATTGAATTTGCTGCAATACTTATTCATGTTTTGATCAGATTACAAAAAACAAGAAGGAAATGATATGCATATTTCGGTTCGAGGAGAGAAAACAAGGAAATCTCTGGATTGGATAAAGTGTAATCGGTTTGTATGCACTCTTTAAAATAGTAGCTGGGCAGTCAAAGACTTCCTCGTTTATTTGGTAAGCGGGTGGAGTATCTTCCCTCTTAAGTATCAGGTGGATTACAGTTCATTGATGCACGAGGCATCAAGTTGATGATGTTTAAAGGTAACTTGTCCCTATTCTTGATAATATCATTATCGACAACATTATTTTCCCTTCTTGGTGCAGAAGTAGTCACGTTCTCTGGTGGTGCCCAATTTGCTTAAGTGAAGACAAATTCTTTGTAAGAAACTCGAAAATGCACGAAACAGCTCTAATACCATCAGGCAACCATTTGAATCCAACTTCATCGCCACCATCAAGTATTAATTTTATTAAGCAAACAAAACAACAAAGAAATGGCCAGCATATTCCTTTCGAATGTTGTTATCCAAGATTCCTGTGACCATCAAAAAAAACGCAATCAATTTTTCATATTCAGTGAGACATATTTGCGACAGAATCCAAATCAAGAGTCCAGCACTTTTGCAACAGCAATCGAAAGTGACAAGTCGATGCATCTTAAGTCCAGTTTTGCTCTTGTTATAAGACTCGACGTAGTCATGGATCCTTAAGTCTAGTTCTGCTGCTCTTGTTATAAGACTCGACGTAGTCATGGATCCTTCTGTCAATTGATTGATCTAGTGGACTATCAATTTGAATTCCCCTGGCCCCAGAGGCAGCACCATGTGTCGAGTGAATAAAGTCGGGGAGCTAGAAGGAAGGAACCATATCGCTACCAGAATATATTATTCAGTTTCGCTGATGCTATGATTATGTAATCGTATAACCCTTCTGAAACGCGAAACTGGATCAATCAATTGATACGGCGAGGCCATGTAACAAAACAAAATAAAATAAAACAAAACAAAACACTAACGGAAACATGGAACGATCTCAGTCGTTTGATCCCTTTCAATCTTCGTTGAAGCAACATTAAAAACATTCATGCTCGTTGAGGAGCTGGTTATTGATGGCTTTAAGTCATATGCCGTGAGAACGGTGATTTCTTCATGGGACCCTCAATTTAATGCCATCACTGGTTTAAACGGTTCAGGAAAGTCCAATATCCTAGATGCCATTTGTTTCGTTTTAGGTATCACGAGTATGAATACAGTTAGAGCAAGTAACTTGCAGGACTTGATCTACAAAAGAGGTCAGGCTGGTATCACTAAGGCTTCTGTTACGATCACATTTGATAATTCGGATAAATCTAAATCACCTTTTGGATTCGAAGATAGGTCCAAGATAAGCATCACCAGACAAATCATTCTAGGTGGTGCGAGCAAATATTTAATTAATGGTCATAAAGCTCAGCAAATTCAAGTTTTGAACCTTTTTCAATCCGTTCAATTGAATATCAATAACCCGAATTTCTTGATCATGCAGGGAAAGATCACCAAGATGTTGAACATGAAACCAACTGAAATATTGGGTCTAATCGAAGAAGCTGCTGGAACTAAGATGTACGAAACAGAGAAGGCAAAAGCTGAAAATACCATGAGAAGGAAAAATAAAAAGCTAACTGAAACTGAAGATCTATTGAAAGAAGAAGTGGAACCAAAATTAAAGCACCTTAGAGAGCAAAAACGTACCGTGTTAGAATTTCAAGAAATTCAAATAGAGTTAGAAACTTTGACGAAAGCGGTCGCTGCACATGACTACAAACTATCTCTTGATGCTGTGTCGAATCATGAATCCATGTCCAACGAAGCCAAACAGGCGTTGGAGGCGAATCGATTAGAGATTGAAACGTTAACTAAGGAGATCAGCACTTTGGAACATGACTTGGAAAAGATTAAAGAAGATAAACAGAAGGAATCAGAAAAGGGAAATTATTTGAAAGACTACGAGGCAGCTGAAAATTCCATAACTAACGACATAACAAGATTAACAACCACTAGAGATTTGAAGCTTCAGAATATTGAAGAGCGAAATAGGAAACTAGCTGAAATTGAATCTGAACTACTCGAGCTTCAAAAGAAGATTGATAATGAAACAGAAACCAACCAACAATTTGAAAACGAGTTTCAAACAAGTAAGCAAGAATTAGAAAATGACAAAGCAATATTACAGAGAAAGGAGGATTTGTTGTCTACTCTTTCCACTGGTATCTCTTCGAAAGGTTCTACTGATGGTGGATATATGGCGCATTTACAGGAAGCCCGTAAAAAGCTTTCTGATATCAATACCAACACTAAACAGGATAAGATGAAATTGGACCGATTAATTGCAGAGATTAATTCAAATGGACCAAAGATCCGAAGTGCATTAGAAGACCTTAAGAAGATTAACTCCAATATTGAGGTCCATAAAAGGCAAAGGGAATTGTTGCAATCAAAATTGCAAGAAGTTGGATTTGACGTCGAAAAATTTGAATCGCTAAGAAGCCAGCAAAGATCACTACAACAAGAGTTTACGCACTTCTCAAGAAAATTACAAGAGTTCAAGAGGGCAAATCCTAACTTTGATTTTACTTATGAACCTCCAACTCCTAACTTCAATAGAAACTCTGTCAAGGGTTTAGTTGGTGAATTGTTTTCTACCAAAAGTGATGAATCCATAACTGCTCTAGAAGTCTGTGCCGGTGGAAGAGTTTTCAATGTGGTTGTTGACACTGAAGTGACTGGTTCTCAGTTGCTTGATAAAGGTAGGCTAACAAAGCGTGTTACTATCATTCCGTTGAATAAGATTACCCCAAGAGTCATTGATTCGAGAGCGTTAGCAGCAGCTAAACAAATCGCTCCACAAAAAGTTGAATTGGCTTTAGATTTGTTGCAGTACAATGCCAATTCTACGAAGGCAATGCAATATATCTTTGGTAATCGGTTAATCTGTCAAGACCCTGAAACTGCAAAAAAGGTTACCTTTGATCCTAATGTGAGGACCGGTTCTATCACTTTGGAAGGTGACTATTACGATCCAGAGGGAAGACTATCGGGTGGATCTAGAAGATCTGCAGCATCAATTCTAAGGCAGTTTGAAAGTTTCAATTCCTTGAAAACAAAAGTTGACTCGATATCTCAGCAGCTGCAAAGTATAAGTAATGAACTATCTTTGCAATCACAATTAAGTGAGCAGACTCATTCTATTCAACATGACTTGAAAATGGAACAACATCAAATTGAACAATTGGAAAAGCAATTAGAATTTGGTTCAGCAAAAGACATGATTAACAAAAATGAATCTAGTGTTGAAGAAGTTGCGAAATTACAACAGAACATCGAAACACTGAATGTGACAGCTTCACAACTTGAAATTGAAATTCAATCTATCGAAAAGGATATGGCGGAGTTTAATAACAATGGTTCTTCAAAACTTCATGAGTTGAAACAAGAGGTCCAGCAACTATCTGCCGCTTTAAAATCTAAGGAGAAAGTTGTGAAAAATAATCAAAGCAAGTATCAAAATTTCCAAATACAAAAGGAACAACTTCAAAGTGATATATTCGAAATGAAAAATGAACAAGAGGATTCCCGAAAGTTGATTAATGAGTTGCAACTAGATCTAAGTAACATAAATTCCGAACTTGCAAAAAATGAATTGAAATTAGTGGAAGCTCGCAATATTATCGATGAAGAAAGATCAAGATTATTATCGATTAACGAAGAATTGAATGAACTTTCCAAGGTTCTGAATCAAAAGAGAAAGAACTTAAACGATTCTAATTCGAAACTATCAAAATCTGAATCCAACTACGAGACGGCATCTAGTTCGTTGTCTACACTCAAGAACAAATTGAAGACAATAATGGAGGATCATCCATGGGTTAAAGATGATAAGCTATTACAAAGTGTTCTTGCCCAATATCCGAACATCAATCTTGAATCGTGCCATGCACGTATTGAGCAACTAGATGGCCGATGCAATGCAATGAGACGTAAGGGTATCAACCTCAACATTATGGCTCAAATTGAACAGCACGAAAAACATGAAACTTCATTGCGTACAAAGATCAAACAGATTAATAAGGATAAAGCTAACATTGAATCTACTATTAAGAAGCTTGATAATTACAAAAAGACAGAGCTTGAAAAGACATACGGGAAAGTGTCTACTGACTTTGGCCTTATTTTCTCGGACCTATTACCGCATGCATACGCCAAATTAGTTCCAGTTTCTGAGACCGACATAACGAAGGGTCTAGAGGTTAAAGTGAAACTTGGTAACGTGTGGAAGGAATCGTTAATTGAATTGTCTGGTGGTCAAAGATCCTTAGTTGCGCTATCATTAATCTTGTCATTGTTACAGTTCAAGCCGGCGCCAATGTACATTTTGGATGAGGTTGATGCAGCTTTGGATTTGAATCATACCCAAAATATTGGTCATTTGATTAAGACTAGATTTAAAGGATCACAATTTATTGTCGTTAGTTTGAAGGAAGGAATGTTTACTAATGCTAATAGACTATTTAAGGTGAGGTTCCAGGAAGGTACTTCGGTCGTGACGGCAACTTAGATTTTTGAAACGAGTATTTTTATCTTTTTGATTACTATATAATGAGTACATATATATTCATAATCACGCCCTTGAGTCGTCGTTGTAAACCTTGATCCATTTTTTGTAAATCAATCCATCTTCTTTCTTCATCTGAATAACATCGTACTTATATTTGCCTAATACTGGAAGTAGCACGATTTTTAACGTCCAGTACACGAAACCTAATGACAAAATTCCCAAACTGACAAGTGTGAATTTAAAGTCCCCTGATATAAAAGGACTCAAGACAACTGATAACGAACCAGCAATGCAGATATAAATCAAGCCAGTCGGTGCTCTAATCGGTGCATGAATATTTGGGAACCTTCTTCTCACTTTGAAGAGCAATGCAACACACAACAATGCATGGAACAATTGGTTTGGGTAGTATTGAATTGAAATGACATAATTGTAAATCGACTTATGTGGAACATAAATGAGGAAACAACTGATCAAACAGTGTATTGTGATTCCACCTAATGGTGTTCCGAAAGGCTCGTTTGAGCACAGGATTTCACTGAATGGTAAAAATCCCTCTTTGAATACCTCCTGATTTATGATTGAATCAGAGAAAACCACAATCAAAACGTTTGTGGCTGAACTTATTGAAATTATCAAATTGACAAGCAGAGTACCAAATTTTGTACCGTAAACTTCGGTAAATAACAGGGCTCCTATCAACTGGTCGTTCTTCATAAATAGCTCGTATGGAATTACTATTAGATAGCATAGATTCAATAGTAGATAAAGTGAAATGATCACTATTATAGATAAAGGCCCAGCAACTTTTAATACTTTGATTGGGTCTTTGATTTCATTTTGAACTGTATGGGACGTAGTCCACCCGCCAAGTGAATGGATACATTTGAGCAATGCCGTTGCATATAGGGAGCCTGAAAAGGAACTGGATTCTGGTAATTTAAATCTCTCTTTAGTCAAATGGTTTGACAACCCTGTATAGGATCTAGGAATTATCAATACGTAAAAGCAAGTGATCATGATTATGGCCAGCAAAATCAGTTTCAAAGTTCCCAATGCATTCATACATCTGAAGCCAATCCGTTTGTTTGAACCGAGTACGACACCACACGCAATTATTAACAAGCATGCAATTTTCCTTGTTTCTTGTTCATTTTTTTCAAAACCAAGTGCATATCGCAAATATTCACCAAAAACAAGAGCATTTGCTGAACTCAAAGAAAACAAAACAGTGAAAACTCCAAAAACAGTCGATGTTAGATATCTTGGATTGGGAAAGATGTATTCCAAGAACTTCTTTGTTGCCCCACTCACAGGTAAATAGGATCCTAATTCTAAATACAATGATAATCCACTATAAGCAATCAATCCAGCAACGGTCCAGCAAATCAGGTATAATGAATAGGAACCTTGTGAGTCTTTCAGTATCAAACCCGGAGTTGCAAAAATTCCAGATCCAAGAATGCGTCCAATAAACAAAATTAGAGTGGAGTATAATCCTAGATGACGGTTATGCGGTAAAGAGTTATCTAGTGGAATCAACGATCGTATAACTATTTGTGGTGAAGATTTCAACGACTCCTGTAATGACAATGAAGGAGAGTCTATGGTTTGCTCCTGACCTTCTGAAGTTTCAAACTCGGAGATTGGATGTGTTAGAAGTTGGCTTGTTTCCATGGCTCATGGGGGAGTGGTCCTAGTCTTCATATGACACGAGCAATCTATTGAGCAGCTAATTGTCTGAGTCACAAGATGAAGGGATTTGGAACCGATACTTTGATCAAAGCAAAACGGAAAATACACCACCACTCCCAATCGGGTAATTATCCAGATGGACCCGGGCGGACTTTTCAGGCCGGCACTTGCCATACTCAGCCACATTTATATTTGTGGTTGGTTTTTGAATCGGTTAATTTCTTTGACGAAGTGGGTTACAATTAAGAATGGGGTAGATAGATGGTCACTAGAAATTGAAAAGAGGTTAGACATGCTGGAAACAACATTAGAGATAAAGCACAGTTAAGGCATCTCAGGAGAAGAACGTCACTTGATAGCATAATGATGTATATGGAAGTGATTTAGTTATATTGACATGCTGTACAGATTCTTCTTCTGGCAATTATGGAAATCGAACATCAAACCCATTTAAGGGCATCAGATTCAAGTCAAAAAAAGGAAAAGAGATTCAATCAAAAACAAACAACTGATAATATATATCGCCAATTTAATTTAGTCGACTGGAGAAATTTCAAATAGAATTATTATATATATGAAAAGATAAACAAGAACAGGCAAGAAAACAACACAAACTATGGGAATAAATTTCTATATCAATAACATGGATGATATCAGAAATTGGATCAAACCGAAATATGGGCTTTGCATCTTATTGATAACTCATTGGGTCTTGAATCGCAAGCCTAACGGAGTAAATCAAACCTGGAATGTAGAATAATAGACCCAGCAAGAACCCCATGAAAAATCCTTTCCAACCTTTGACCACTGCACCACCAATGCAAGGAGATAGAATGCCTAGTTTGATACAATATTTGGTGTAGTTAGTATATGCTTGTTCTCAAAAATGAATGAATCGTTTCATGAAAAGATCACTGCTCATCATTTACTTACAGATAATGATTCTTAAAATTCCGATTTGACTCATACGTTCGCTCATTGTTGTAGATATTTGACGGATTAGCGATTCCTGTAATATTAAAAGTGTTGTAGCAAGGTTGTTACAATTTTCAGTTAAAATAGAAATGGATGATGGCTACCCCTATTTATAAGGGGTGGTGGGGTGGGTGAATTTTGGGGCGCTGGCAGAGCAGGGCTGTGCACAGGCATCTGAGCTCGGCTGTGCCAGCGCTGAGCAGCGCCCAGATTTCTCTCCTGCCTATCGAGCTAGCATGAAATTTCTTGTCTGCGGGGCCACTCCCTGATAAACGATTCTTTATGGTACTTGGTGAGAACAAACATCGGGTGGTTGGTTATGTTACGATTGGCATATGTATACCTTTGCGAAGCGGTGGTTCCCTGAGGATTGATGAGGTCTTACAAAAATTCACCGGGGAAAAAACATTACGATAAAATTAATTACCTATAAACAGAACGAAAGAAATTTTATATAAATAAATTGTATGGGATTCAATACTCAAGAATGAGATCAAAGGATAGTAAAATGGTCGGAATACGCTTGGTGGTTGGTAGTAATCAACTAGAAATCATTAGAATTTTGATTTCTAAAAATTAATCTACCAACCTTTGTTGACTTAAACTTGTCAACAACTGTTTGGAAGTCTCTATCACTATTTTCCTTCACCTTCTTTAGTTTGATCATAATGACAAAAAATAGGATGTTCAAAACTGCAATGAACATGAAAGGACCTCTGCTGTTCAAATCTCCCAAGAAACCGCCAACTTTGTTAACAAAGAGAATACCAACACCCCCAATAAATGAAGAGACACCAGAGATAGAACCTTTACATTTATAGTATTTATCCTGTGAAGTAATATTTGAAATCATGGTCATTGAACTGACGATGAAACTAATCTGAGCAACACCCATTAACATGGCAGAAATGAAAACAACTGCACTTCCCTCTGGAACAGACACAAAACTGATGGAACCAAATGCTAATATTGAAATCAAGTTACCAATTAGTAACATATGAGCATGGTTACTTGTTTTGTCAATCAAGATACCTGCCACTGGTGCAAAAATTAAAGCCATTGTGTTTGTGATACCAGTCAATATTGAAGCCAAGATATAAGATTCTGGGCAGTGGACCTTATCAGTATCTGAAGTTGAGCATTTACCAGATGAATAGTAGTAATGGTTGATGTAGAATGGAACAAACAGAGTGACAGTGATGGTGATACATCTTGCAACAAATCCACCGAAGTAGGCAACTAAAATCATTGGATTTTGGATTGATAACTGGATACCTTGCTTTAACGATTCTAGATACGATTCTTTTTTGTTAAACAATCCTGTAGAAGTGCCATAGATAATCTCATCATCCACGATCGAAATATCATCGGCCTCATTGTTGCCAGCGTCTCTTATATCTAACTCATCGAACAAATCATCGATATCGTCTCTGAAAATCTTTTTGTTTTCATCGTTGTATGCAGTGAAAAATAATGCAACGGACATGGCGAGGGCGATCAAGCCGACAGTGTAGTAAGATTTTCTTATCGCATCACCAGCTGGTAATGATTGGCCATAGGTAACTGGAAGTCTCAGAAGAACCGTGACAGCAAAGACAGCACCCAATCCACTCATTGTACCCATGATTGAAACCCTCTTACCATCGTTTCTCTTTCTATTGATGTTGTTGATCTCATTAAGAGTAGTTGCTTGTTGTTCTGGTTGTTCGGCATCTTCATCTGAGTAATCAGCAGGTTGGTTTGATTGCTCTTGATCTTCCAAACCTTCCATTGCTTGTCTGAGAGTGTCGTTTAGATCAGCATCCTTAAGCTCAACACTCTTGAACTTAAATAGATCTCTAACATTAATATTTGAGTTGTTGAATTCAATCAACATGACAGTTAAAACTCCCAATGAAGAAGTTAAACCAGCTGAGAACATCAATCTCCAGAATAGCATCCATGGATAAACTTTTTGTCTGACAAAGAAACCAAAACCGAATAAACTGATACCAATTACTAAGAAACCAAAACAGAGTATTGGTCTGGTACCTATTCTGTCGGACAACACACCAACAAATGGAACTAAGCACATGGATAGTAACTCATCGTAGAATCCCAAAGTTCCAATGTAGGAACCAACTTTTGAGCCTATTCCCAAAGCATCAGTGATGAAATATGATTGGGTAGCGGACAAAAAAACGGCAAGCATAATGGTACCGAAACTTGCTAGAAGGAAACCTAGGAAGTTGACCTTGGTGTAGTCTTCAATCTTCTGATTAATCTTCGGAGGTGCAGACGACATATTTGATGGTTGTAAGTATAACTTAGTCTAAGGTTCCGATACGTCAAAACTCGACCCAGAAAGCAACTAAACAAGTTAATGGACACCAAGTAAACGTTTTGAAAATCTATTATTCTATAAAAAAAGTCAAAGAAAGCTCTTTGTGATATACGATGATGATCAAAAAAAAAAAAAATTGGTGTGAAATATAGTATACTGCAATATGCAATTCTTGAATAACCACCCCGGCTCCTTGCCACACCGGTGCGGCGCTAACCCGATGCGGCAAGCCCTCCCTGCGCAGCTGTCTGCTGCTTTTGCCCCGGTCTCCAATAAGGCCGGTAACTCCCACACTAATCCCCGTTACAAGTGGCCACTGGCAGTGGCAGGTGCTTCGTCTATCGACGCGTCGGTCGTTACGCTTACACAGGTGAGGCCCCTCATTAGCTGGTTTTTTTTCTTGGTACGGATTTATTTTATAACTAGCTGTAGATAGAAAGATATAATTCTGGTGAACTTTTCTAGCTGTGCCAAAAACTAAACAGGTCAAAGAAGACGAATTAGCATTGGAAGGTTCTGACTTAACTTCATTCACGGGCGACTTCACCTCCATGTAAACAAGACAAAGAGCCCCAAATGCTAGCCACTGAAATTGCATCGAAGAGCATATAAAATTAGCAAAGAACTACACAGTCCTGATGCTTAATTTGGTATCAGTATTGTCTGACGGACAGAAAATAAGAAACTCTGAACTTGACCCGTTACTACTTATGATATCTTGAGACCACCGTTTGATCCTTGAGCTTCTGCGATAACTCTTCACTCAGATTGTACATCATTCTCTGTTGATCAGGCAATGTACTCTGCAAACGGGAGATTGAATCATTCAAACCAGACATACTATTCTTTGATTCGCTAAACAAATGCACTAAAGTGATTAGCAACGGCACTCGGATAGAAGCCGACACTGATTTTATAACCACCTCTTTATTTGACTGAAGCCCTCTAGCAACATTGTCGGTTCCATCTATTAACTTCAACAAACTTTTTGACATATTTAACACGAAATATTCCTGGGCTCTCCCACGATTCGACAACACTGTCTTCATTGTGTCTTGCTTGAACAAACCTCTGGAAATTTGATGAATCAGCCTCTTTGTAGACTGAGTTTCAGCGTTTAAGTTCAACCCGGGGATCTTATATACAACACACCAACATTCTGCAAAATAGCTGGCCTCTATGTGAATAGAAGACATTGTGGACAGAAGGCTCGCTTTTTAGAATCCAAGCTTGGGACTCTTGCATTGGTGGCCATTGCTTCTTCTCATCTTTTACATCTCCTCTTAGAATTAATTACGATTCGTTCTTCGTGAACCCAGCAGAAGGGTATATTAACTCAAATTGAAAAGGGTCAGACGCTTCAGTCAATTTGGCATTCTCCGCATCTATCTGAACATTTCATGTTGTGAAGGACTTTAACTCTTGAAGCGATGCAAGCCCTCCTTGGGACAGCAAAAATTGTTCAATTGCAATAGCCACTACATCACAAAGTATCGTATTTCTAAACTGCAGCATTGCAGGCTCTCTACAGAGTCCATTTCGGTTAGCCTCCTCTTAGGTTCAAGGAAAATACATTCCAGAATGCTGTAGATGGGCTGGTCACCGCAGAAGTAAGATTTCGATGCATATAAACCGAAAAATCTTTTCGCTTGAAGTTCGTCTTTGCCACACATCACTCAGTAGCCTAACAGCACCGACAGCAATCCCATGGTAAAGCGGATCTTCTTTTGGCATCAACTCTTTAGTTTTGCAAACCCTTGGTTAGCCAATAGCATACTTTCACTCAAAACCACTGTACAGCAAGTTTCAAAACTCTGAAGACTCCTCGGCATCCTGTATTTGTCTATCCAATAGGTTTAAGTCAGCAAAAAATATAGATAAGATATTAGAAACACACAAAACATTCTAGAGATCACTGATAAGAGCGGGCTCCAATGAGTCAAGTAGCTCCTATGATGATATATCTAAGAACCAAATCATTCAAAAATTGGACAATTGATCACTAAATATCAGCTAAATGTCATTTTAGGTGGGAAACGACTAAAAATAAAGGATAATAACAAAGTTGAAGTTCGACTATCAATGGCAAATGTTATTATTTGACTCCTATTGAACAATTTTGAAATGCTTAACTACTCTGTCATAACTTAAGAAAACCAAAAATATGAACTCTGAATTAAAGATGGCTGACCTCTTAAGGTTAAATAAGGATCAGTTCTTTCTAATCTGAGTCTGAAATTCCATTATAATCAGGTGCTAGAATCTCAAATTGTTCATTTTTTGGTGCAAATGAGCGAACGTAATAGAGCTTGATCGGTTAAATATGAATTCGTCTACGGATTTAGTAAAATTTTTTGGTTGTTGTCAAATGTGGTATGTTTGTGTTCCGCTATGTCGAGGAAGTCGGTGTTGTTGTCATCAGCGTCTTCTAATCATCAGTTTCGTAACCGGAGTTACTGTTTAACGCTGTCGGAATCGTAGAGTCGGCGTCTGGTGTAGTTGCTGTGGAAATTATCGGACTGCCTGAGCTGACTACCAATTTTCGTTGAACAAAAACCTAATTGGTAAACTATCTATGTCTCTGGGTTAAAAGGGACTCTGTTTTATTTATTGAAGTTTCAATTGAGTATAGATTATCTCACGTTCCCAAGTAGAAGATCGTCCTCAGGTGATAGTAAAAGCGAAGGCCACTGACTTAATGCACCGCCACCTTGCGCCTCAATAATTGGCTACGCCACATCAATCTGGGCTGTGTCCAGATTAGGTATACGACATGTGTTTACTTCGGTTCACTGGCACTTTTTCTTCCAACTCATGACAGAAACGGAACAAAGATCGTTCATAAGACAACCATTTGATGATACAGGAAGAAGATTTATATGTGTACCAAAAGGACAATTCTCACAATGAAGGGGAAGTAATCATAGCCAAAGCATTGGAGTAGCCACGGTAAGACTTACCATCCAATTAGTGCTTCCAGTTGGGTCGGGATCATCCTCGTCGAAAATATTATTATTGCTTAAGAGGTCGTACTCCACTTCATTCCCTGTTATCTTCGTATATTTGAAATGAAACCATCTCTTACACCCGTCCGTTTAACTTCTCTTAGATGCAAATTAAGTCTTCCAAGTCTATAAATGTATCCTATATATTCTTGGGTTCTTTGGAAATTAAATTTGTGGTATCCAGAACATGAAAACTTCCTTTAGAAATATTCTAAATTTTACCCATCCCAAAGTATCGAAAAAGAAGCAGATTTCTCCTGCAAAAAGGAAACCAAAAAAATAAATTAATGCGTAAACCCGGAATCGAACCGGGGGCCCAACGATGGCAACGTTGGATTTTACCACTAAACCATTTACGCTTTTACTTGGAATATAACGAATCGGGAGTTGGTAGATATTATAACTCTAACTAGTAATTGGTTTCTTCAGGAAGTGACCAAAATAGTCGGACGTAGGGGTGCCTTCTCTACTGAATGGGAGCAACACCGTGAATACCAGATCTTCTTCTTCTTCTTCTACCAAAATTTACTAAGTAAGAACTTATTGGATAAAAAATCTGTATTTTATTTGATAAAGAAAGAATCTCCTCTTTTCCAACTCAGTGTAGATCTGAAGGGACAAGGGAGGAGGTTATATAG
>JAJMBU010000107.1:0-42001 GCA_030565405.1 Ogataea paraovalis
CATTTATTAAAGAAAGAGTTCAGGTTGATGAGAGTTGATAATTATTTCAATACAGTCGATTCTTTGGTAGGCGGGGCAGCCCTATTAGCGAGAAGGCTTTGCTTACATTCAAACGCCAGTTTTTACGTAACTGAGCCGTTCCTATAGAAAAAGTTGGCGCTTTCCGACAAAAAACTTGAGACCTGCCTGCACTTATGTTGGAATTTGATTTATGGTAGGGTGTTGAAGCTAATCTAAGCGAACTACTTCTGAAAGAAGGAGGTAGCGTCTGCCGAAGATAAGCGAGCTACTTCTGAAAGAAGGATAAACCGCTTGTTGAAGATAAGAGGGATATCTCGGAAAGAAGTAATTGGCGAGCTTATCGGAATGTACAATGGAAATTAGTCCAATCCACTAAAATTATCTCAATCTTGAAATTCAAATTATCAACATAAATACCAGGAATTCTCCTGGTATATGTTATATAATGAATTAAGATAACAATTATTGTGTGTTAGAAAACTTTTTACTATGTCTGAAAACGAGTTTGTTATTGGAATCTTGAATAGATTTCAACAGAAGTATTGTAATTTCAAAATTATTCGGAGGAGTATGCGTGCACAGCCACAATTGGGTAGAACGTAATATTCCAACTTCGCATTTTCCGACACAGAATACTCATCCACCAAATAAATAAATAAATATTCCTGCTTTTTTCTCATTTGTCTAAAATTCGTTTATTTACACATAGTAAATAGCAATCAACCACCCAGTGTGTCTAAATAATGTAGATATAGACCAATGTCGTTATTTACCCCTTCTTAGAATGATAAGTGTTGAGATCCAACTTGTAGAAGTCCTAAGACATGATTAAACACTGACCTGAGTAGGGAAATTAACATAATGATGGAGGCTGGACAGTCAACTACTATTGCTATAGCAATAGTAGTACATCAAGTAGAATTATGAATTAGTCTTCAATATAGTAATTGATAGTATCCGTAAAGAAAGTGGTTTTTGGAGTGATATATAAATGGATAAGAGTCGGCCTGGGCTTGCCCTCCTAGCGCCCTCTACAGGCTTCCTCTCAGTTCTCTGCGCCTGATAGTGCAGCCCTTGTTCGTGGTTATCTTATAGTGAGGATAAGTCACAGATGTAACTTACTATTATATATTCTATATAGAACTTATCATTCTTATGAAAAAGAGAATGAGAATAATATATGCATCTATAGGAGTTGGATATGAGGATCCGCCGAGTTGAGGACTGATAGAGATGCCGATTCTGTAAGAGAAAGGGATGCTGCTTGGTGGATAAGTAAGTATTCAGTGGTGAAAGATTACGGTGTGCCGTGTATGAACTTCAGTAGGTGTACACAGATGTGGCTGAGCATTGTACACCTCCGGGAACCCCGTGTGAAATGTGATGTTATGGCTATGCTAGTACTACGACACTTAAGGATATATCATATAACTATTCCGTATAGATATCTCACATTAAGAAAACCTTTGATTTTTCTAGAATTAAGGTGCCCATTTTTTAATACATAATCCTATATTTTAACACGGGCATTTAAAACACATCAAAAAGGCTATCGGTTGGAGTTCGGGAAAAATGGGGCCAATAGTCACTTCAAGTTGGGGAACCAGGTTTTACCCACCGGCGTATCGAAACTTCTTTATCACTTACTTCTTTCTCAAAGAACTTTTGAAATGACAAGTCGAATGCTGGTACCGTCTGAGGTCGGGGTTTCGTTTCTCATGAATAGGGTATCCACACTGGGAATATATATATAAAACTATCGCGAAAACAAGAACCACGGCATAAACATATCACGTGAAAATCAACAATGCTAAAAATGAAGGGTCCGAGGGGTCAGGGACCCTCGAGGCACATATTCCGCTTTCTTTGTAAACTGTAAGGGTCCACGAGCCCCAACGCCAGTGCTCTGCGTGGTAGCAAGTAGGAGCTAGAGCCTAGGCTGCAGCTTGCACTGATATATATACCACGTTACTCAAGTGGTGGCGCATCGAGTATGGAGTGTAAACTGTGGCAGTAACAACCTCTCATGTACACCCAGCAAAACTATAAAACCAAGGACTTTTCTCTAACGGGTTTCAGGGATGTTATGTTCATACATATAAGAAGACTAAAGTAGACAACCCAAGATAAAGCCACAAATACGATGCCAAAAACCAAGAAATGGGAGCTTCCTGCATTAACTTCGTTTGCCCGTGAGTTCAATGGTACTCTTATCTTTACCACCTTTCTCATGCTAATTTCCTCTTTCACTTGGGGGTTTGATAACCAAGGTTATGCTACAATTCAGGCGATTGACTCCTACACAAAGGAATTTGGTGTCTACAATGAAGAAACAGGCAAGTATGCCATTACAACAAAGTTTCTATCCTACTTGAACAGTTTCCAGTACATTGGGTTTTTCTTTGGGACGTTCTTTGGTTCTTTGTTCAGTGCAAGATTTGGCCGTAAGTGGTCCATCCGTGTCATGTGCTGGATGTCGGTGATTTCTTCAATCATTGCAATTACATCCAAGAATCGAAATCAGATGCTTACTGGAAGAGTTCTCAGTTACATCTACGTTGGTATGGAGGCTGCAACCAACCCAGTTATGCAATCAGAGATCACACCAGTCAATTCTCGTGGGTTTTTGGTTGGTGCTTCGCAATTAACAATTGGTTTCGGTGGTCTGATCATACATATCATCACCAACGCTACTTCTGACATTCAAGATAATTCTGGATGGAGGATCCCGATAGGTTGTTTCTTCATTTGCCCTACCATAATTTTCATTGGCATCAACCTGGTTCCAGAGTCTCCAAGATGGTTGCTAACCAAGGATAGACATGAAGAGGCCTTAGATTCATTGATTGGTTATAGAAAGGGTAAGTTTACACTCGAGGAAATACAAGTGGAGTATGACGAAATGAAGCAGGGTATCGAACAAAGCAAAACTCTTCATTCAAATTGGTCAGAGCTTTACAAGGGAACGAACTTGAAAAGAACTCTAATATGTGTGTTCACCAACATATTTCAACAGATCACAGGTCAAGCGTTTGCTTCTCAGTACGGTGCAATTTTCATTAAAAGTCTTGGTACTGTCAATGCATTTAAGATGAAAATCGGCACCTCTGTCGTTTCGATTGGAATGGTTTTAATAGCTCTTATGTTTGTTGATAAAATAGGTAGAAAAGCTCTCGTGTATGCCAGTTCTTCCATCATGATCTTTGGGTTGTTCCTTATGGGTGGATTGGGTGTCAATACACCAGTGTCAGATTCAAATAAAGTTGGTATTGTTGCTTCCATGTTCCTCTTCATAGCAGGTTTTGCTCTTGGATGGGCTCCGTTGACTTATGTGGTGATTACTGAGATTCCAACATTGAGGTTAAGAGATAAGACTCAAATGGTCGGTTTCTGTTGTCAGATTGTTACAGCCTTCGCTGTAGCTTTCAGCTTACCATACTTGCTCAACGCCGATTATGCCAACCTTCAATCCAAAGTTGGATTTATCTATGGATCTTTTGCTGTGTTGTCATTAATCTTTGCCATCTTTTGTATTCCAGAATGTAAAGGTAGAACTTTGGAGGAGGTTGATTACATGTTTGAGAACAATGTTCCTATCAGGAAATTCCACTCGTTTGAAATTCCAGAAAATATTCACATGGACTCTGTCTCCACAGAGGTTGAGCATGTTAAAGATTTGATAACCGAGAAAAAAAGTGGGTAAAACTTTCTCGAAATATACCTTTTTAGATGTTTCAGTATGTTTTATCGGCTTGATTAGTACACCTGTATATTGTTTTCGAGTCGTAATCATTTAGAATGCCCAACCACCTTCACTATTTTTTCTTATTCTTTATCTTTCACTTTTTGTTTCACTGATAGTTTACATTAGTTTATCTTATAGCTATCCTTACTTACCTTTTCTCCCTTTTTGTCTCTTTTTTTTTCTTTGACTTATTTCACATATTCTTAGATTGATCTTTTTCGAGTTTCAGGCAATGATACTGAATTAAGATTTAAAATACCTTTTTACTTCTTTTACCATCCAACCTTTAACTCCATAGTTTTTACCTATATAGCTCTGCGTTTTGCCCTCGAATGCTGGCTTTTTCCTTTGGAGCTACAGTGGTTGTTTTATTTGTAGAATTCGAAAAGAAAACTGCATTTCTTTTGTAGTGTTAAGATATTGGTTCTAAATGCTCGGCATTATAATTGTTGGTTTGTGGCAACCACCAAATCTCAAATCTATCTCAGCTTTGTAGTTGTTTTCTAGATTTGTGCCAATCAACGGGAAGTGTGCTATGACTTGATTTAATAACGATCATGAGTCATCAACTACTAGCTTTGATTAGAATTTGTGATGAAAATCCATCAATTTGCGAAGTAATTCTGACCTGAACATAAAACTCAATAAAGAGATGTCTTTTTGATACGATCTACCTTAAACCCCCTTTCCAAACAAGACAATACTTAAACAGTATATCAAATGCAAGCAGTTTAAAATTGTATATGGTTAAGGGCAAAAAACACTGAATTCATCGAGTTGAGTGCCACGCTCAATCGGGTAGATGGACGTTTACGATATAACGAGGCGAGAACCAGCAATCGATTAGGCGTCAATAGTCGCATATAGTTGTTACAACGTACAAACAGTTATTTGAACAACCAATAACACTTGGCCGTTAAAAAGGCATGAAATAAGTTAACGGTTGGAGTTTGGACAAAGTGGGGGTGGTCACTTCGTGTTGGGGAACCAGGTTTTACTGAGCGGCATCTTCAAGAGCTAACTTGCTTAAGTCCACTTTGACTGGTAGTTAACTTTCTTATTTCCTTCATGGACTCAAGATAATTATTTTCAACATATATTTCTGTACATAACGTTAAGAAGTCCTATCACATATTGTGTCAGATCTGTGTATTCGAGGTATCTTCCGGGACATGAGAATTGTGAGGCAGAATATTCCGATAAGCTCGATTCTCCAGTTTACATGAAAAAGCATCAATCAGATCTCCGAAAATGCAAATCCATTATCCATATCATGCAAACTCTCAAAAATGCTGGATAAAAACAGGTCTGATTCTGAAATGTATTCAGATGTTGGGTTTGCCTCATCTGAGGGCTCTGGACCGTTATCAAAGTTGAACGACCAATCTGTATTAAACATTTCTGAAGGCACATCGGTTAAGATTTTTTTGTGCATGTCTGTGAGCAAATTTAAACATCTAGAAGCGAAAACCGATCTAGATCTCATTCTCTCGAGTAGATCCATACAATTGTTCCAAGCTAGATCTAAAGAGGTTGACTCAAAACCTTTCGCTACATCTGGCTGAACCTTGGTAGCAAGAAAGACCATAGCAGATGTGTAGACAAACAGTACAGTATACCATGATGCAGGGAGTAAATATGGTTGACCGGAAATATGTGCAGAAAACAATGAAACAATCTCTAGAGCACAATTAACGCATGCCTTGCATATTATTGATTTGGTCTCGTTGTATAGTCCAGACGCATTCTCTCTGAAGAGCTCGTTGAGAATCTTAGAGTGAGGCAATAGCACAGGGCGATATAATGTTATTTTCAAATGAAGGTATCTGATACGAAGAACTAAAGCTTGCCGTCTAAAATTCTGTGACTGCTGTTGGTTATTGTGTCGTAAGAAGAAGGGTATTGTATCCTCAAATTGTCGTAATTTGCACTCCAATTCAAATATACTGGCAAACATACTAGTTGGATCAGAATCTTGAGATTGAGTCAAGTAGAATTTCTGGAGTATATCCCGAAGGATTTCAGACATCTTCAAGTATTGTACAAAGAAGCTTAGCTCCGACTTATCATCTTGAGAATCTGTTGTCACTAATATTCCTTCGTCTTTTATTAGGTCATCATTTACTGCCACAGGTAAATCAACCTGTTCAGCTCCAGGCACCATTAATGGTCTTCCAAATGTCATTGAAACAACCCGATCCATCAAAAGACATCCATGCCAAATTCGTCTGTTCATCTCCTGCTGTATTACACTTCCCTGAGTTTTGTTCAAATGTAGAGCTAATCCTTGAGAAACTCGAATGGCCAAGCCGATTATATTCCAGCAACTCTCTGGTCTATATGTAGCCTGCAAGTACAGTCCAGTTAGTAGCAAGGATTGTACCAAAATGAGAGAACCTGATTCCATCGACTCTAAGGAAAGGTACTTCTGGGCCCTTTCAAAATATACACGTGCTTCTTCTGGACTGGTTTTTATTCCATGAGTTGGTGACTGCATATCATAAAATGCCTCCACATTGTGAAAACATCCCAAAGCAAACACTAGGTTCAGAAGGCAGTAAAAAAGATCGCTTTTTTCGAGCTTATTTTCGTCAACTTCCCATATCAATTCATAAGCAGCAAAGAAAGTTGTCTTATGAACGAAAGGATAAAGAGGATAGACGTAAGAAAAAAACCGGTTGACATATACATCCGCCACCTCTTTTAAAGGAAGAAGCAAAGCCTCTTGATTGTGCATCAATGTTTTGTAGCCAGTCATACGATACTTCGTGTCATTATTCGAATTAGTAATCGGTGGAATAAATTGGGAATTTTGGTTCTTGACACTAAGAGAAAGGAATCTCATAAATGACACTGCCGCAGAGTTTCCATAGAAACCGTTAGTGTTATATCCATTGGGTACTCTGGCAACTGCTCCCATTGCATCAATTTGCTGTTCATCATTATTGAGTTTGTTATAGTTCTGTTGATCTCTTTCTTCAGATTCTTCGATGGTGTCTGGTTCTTCCGAAGAGTGCAAAGAAATTTCACATTCATCACTTCCACTAGTGCCTAACTTACTAGAAATATTTAGCCTATGCTCAAGCTCCTTCACATAGGCAGGGCTAACTTTCCGTGATCGCTGATGATATATACAAGACTCTTGTCTTGCGGAACACCGTTTACATGACGGTTTCGATCCATCACAACCAACTTTGCGCCGTCGACAAGTTTCACATGCAATCTGTCTACGTTTCTTCTTCTGATCGGTCATCCCTGACACTTTACTTCTAACATAATCTTTGATTCAAAGAAGGATAAGAGCTGAAGATGTGGAAAAAAGGCTATATTTCGTGAAGCGGAGATTATGAAGAAGGTAAGGCTGTGTTGACCTTTTTCAGAATAAGCGCGTGTGTCTCCGCTTATATAATATCTTCTGATACGTCTACTCGATTATGGAATATTGTAATATTTTTGAGATATAGGTATTGTATTACAATGCAAGGAAATGATAAACCCACCATGAAAAATGAACTCTTTGCGTTTGACAACAACATTAGAAGAAAGGCATAGTTGTTATAACAAAGTTATGGTTTTGTATGATTATTGTAAGATGAATGTAATGGTTGTTATGTGTTTCGGACAAAAACCTAAATATTTATTTAGAGAAAAACTAAGTATTCAGTAAAAACTCCTATTATTTGTTCAAGAAGAAGAGGAGGAAAAAGGGAATGAAGAAAGAGAAAGGGACTGGATGAGGAATCCAGGCTACTTTATAGTAAAAAAAAAAGAGGAAAAGAGAGAGAGAATGTGAAACATTCGAAAGGAGAGAACTTTCCAAAAGGGGCAAGTAAAAACAATAACGGGAATGTAAACAAGGAAAAAGGTAAGAAAAGGGGATGTTAACAAGAACAAGAAAAAGGTAAGAAAAAGGAGGCCGATTAGTCAATGTATTACTAAGTAGAACCTTACTATACGAATATAAGTAGAACATATATTACATCCCGGGGGTCTGGAGATAATGACGATCGGGATGAGCCTTAACACATTCTTGATAATACTCGTTAGCAGTTTTCTTTAAAACGGAAGCATTGACATCTTGGGTAGTACCGTCAGTAAATTCAACAGTAAACTTGTAACCTTTAGCACGTTTGTAATGACCGACAATCTTCTTTATCTCAGCTTCGATAGAACCATCTTGGTAAAGCTTAAATGCTTGATAGTGCGTATCTGAAGCGGTAGGTAAGCCAGTAACAGGATGATTTTGACTTTTCAACTGGGTGATATGGAAGATTATTGAACGACGTGAGGAAGCTGGAAGTTCTAGCTCATAGCTGACAGCAGAAAGTTTGTTGAAGATGCGATACGGACCGATGTAGTGAGTTCTTAGAGAAGCATACCGCCCCCTAATAATAATTGTTTGGTTATGATTCACGTAAAGATATATAAATTAATATATAGAGTCCTGAAAGACAGTGTGGTAACGTCACTAGTGGATTTCTCAACAACCAGATGACCACTGTTTTCAGTCCAGCGACGCCTGTTAGAAGAGCATCCTCGTAAAGTAGTCATTAGAAAGATAAAATAGTAGAAGACCGAAATACTTAAGAGCATTTGGTTTGTCCAAAGATCCAACGTCGATGATGCTTCGATAGATGCACATAGTCGTTACAGTTGTGAAAATTTGGATAAACGATATCAGACTCGGTTCTTCGATAGGTAAAGTTACATCTTCTATAGATTAAAATCAAGTAAAAGTTTTATTTCGATTCGGCCATATTCATATATATATGTTTGTTCCACTTCAATACTTTAAGAATACTTAGTGATTGTCGGGCACTTGTCATCTGCACCGTTTTAAAAGTGAGGCTCTTGTGGAATATTGAGCAATTCCTCAACAGGCTTAGCCTTCAACCAGGCATCGATGGCTTCGTACATATGATAGAAGTTTTCGTTGTTTAGGGTTGGTAAGTCTGTAAGAACTTTGTGACCTAGTGTGGCCTGAGCAACTCCTAGATACCGATATCCCTCTGGATACTTTTTTAGTTCTTCGGGGTCGAACTCGGGGACTGTGTGACCATCAACAGGCACCACTTTATCTTTTTCGTAAAAGACTTTGTAGTATTGAACCTTCCAAGTATCTTCGGAAACCTTACGACAAAAAAATATAAATCTGGTGTCACACTCAATATCCACCAATATTCCGTCAAGAGTGAAACGTTGAGTGATTGTTGCTTTCATCTTACCAACAGCCCGTGCAGTTTTTGGGTTTAAATCCACCAAGGTGCCAACTTCACGGTGCATGATGAAATCACCGTTAGCACGGCCCTTCTTGGAAACCTCAATAAATTTTTCGATGGACATACCTCCACTCCATGCTACTATAGTTAGAATTTTGTTTGATTTGAGAGTTGTTGAAAAAAAAAATACTTACTGGTGAAGATATATGCACCTTCATTGGCAAAAAGATCCCGGAAATTGTTCCATTCAGAAGCATCACGATAGACTGGCCATCCTTTGCAAAGTTCAGAGACCCTTAGTCTATCTAGAACCTCGGAGCTAGGCCCATTGATGTGAGACCAAACATTGGGCTGTGTTTCTTCTTCCGTGATATTGTAAACCATCTCTGCTCTTCGCTTGTTGAACGGTACAAATTACTTTTTGATTACATAGTTAATCGTTTGGGCGCTATTATAAAAACCGTGGAAATGGGGGATTTAAATAGTAAAGAAACATTATTGTAATTTGAAAACAGGTGATATATTATAGTTGCTCTTCTTCGAATGCTTAGTCGATCGTCATGGATGTGGACTGGAAAGGGTGGCTTTAAAATAACTGCATGCATGCCGATTTTATCTCGGTGAAAATATCCGAGAATCAAAGCCTCGGCTTGAAATCCCGAAAACTGATGCTCTTAATGAATTAAGCTACTAATCAGTAACCAATGTATTCTATGGGTGATCAAAATGAAACAGATTTTTACCAAGGTAGAAATCAAGACAGTTTGAATCATCATTTATCCAGAACAGAAGTCACAAGTCAGGCTAATATTCCCAGGGATTTCACTGTCAGAAGCGGAGAAAGAACAATCACCCATTACGGAGATAAACTATTTTCCAATTTACATAATCGATTAGAGCGCCATGTCTGCGGCGGATGGGTTTAGTCAGGAAGAAAAAATGTTGTATGAGGACATTATCGAAGTTACCAATAACTCAAAGTAATCCCCACACTCATGGCTTATCACATCAGAATACACCATTTCATGCATGTAATTATTAACCAACAACATTCTTTACTACGAATTTGTTTCCAGAGCACTCAACTCCCCGTTGATCACTCCTTTTATCCACACATAGTTTACACTGTTGTCAATTTACAACACCTCTCTTTAGTTCTGCATCAATTGAGTCTTTCCGTTTTTCCGCGTATTTTCACATCCTCCCTCAATTGCAACATCTTATACAATTAAGATCCCCTACCTCTTCCTAACATGTTACATCACTGATCATCGAATACATTTAGAGCTACATTCAAAAACATATTAGTATCTAACGTTTTAGTCAAAAATCTGCAATGTTATCTTCCGGATTAGCATAATTAAGACGTATAGTTTTGTCTATAACTAATTGCCTAATAAAATGATATCTAATATCAATATGTTTTGATGGTTAACTGGAAAACCTATCATCGGCAATCTTAAGCGGAAAGTAAACTTGTGCCACGATGCCTCGGATCATTTCGTTGTCTATTGGCATCAGAGTGTGACACATAATGTTCATTCTGCTTGTGATGACCAAAACATTGTGTGCAGTATTTACCATTTTTGTCATCATTCAAGGCATTACACGAAGCAAGCTTCTTGTACCGCTTCCAAATCAAGGTATTCTGACGGTGGAATGCTGGGCTTTGGATATAATTTGTCCCTCTCAGGCTCTCAGCCACATGGCACTTCCGGTCATTACGGCGTACAGTGGCACGATAATAATTTGGGTTGGATTTGATCGTCTGGTTTAGATGGTTGCTCGTAGCACTACTGAACTTGAGCATATTAATCCCTTCAATAACAGCATCTGTCGAATTTGGTGAGGCCATTGGCGTGGTTTTCAGTTCAGTTAAGCTACCCAAGAGCTTCTTAATGGTTGGACCATGTAAGGGCTCTACAGTGTTGTTCTTTTTGATTTCATCTCATAACAACGCTGAAACACTAGACCACAACTGCGGAGGATCTCTACGGAGAGCCTCTTTTAATAATCCCACGATAATGACATCGTGTATAATAATGCCTTTGTTAGCCATTGGATAGGTTGCTAATAGAGTGTCGAATTGTGATAAAATATTCGTTAACGTGACGAGTCTATTTGTGTTGCACGGGGCCTACCTCGTAAGTATCTTCGTGAACAGAGTATCAATCTCACTTTCTGTGGAAACTGAACTCTTGGGGTAATTAACCAGTTTGTAGGTGTTGCTTATGTCTTCACGTGTATGATTGAACTCACGGTAAAGGTGACAAGCAAAGCAAGATTTGATGCTAAACTTTAGCTTGTTGTCCAGCTTTTCCAATATGGTTGGTAAAGATTCCACTCCATACTGGTTGTGATTACTATTTACCTCATTGTCATTCATCGCAACCCAGCGTTCGTCGGATTGGAACTCAACACTTTGATTGTCATCCATACCATATGTCTTGTTCTAACTTTTAGGATACTTTCAGGTTAGGATCATGCTTGAAAGTTAATTCTAATGTGGTGAGACATGTGGCGATTTCATCGCAATGCACTACATTAAATTTTGTTGAACTCCGAAACAAGATTTTGGAAATGGTATTCACAATATTGATGAACCTGTTCATTTTCGTTCTTGGAAATAAACACCATGATGATCTTTGGGTCTGATACGCTGGAGACCGTAGACAAAATTGAACTGGCTAGTTCGATTGGGCTAGAATAACGTCTTTCATTGATTGTCCGTGGCTCGTGTTGAAATTAAATTGATTTGCTGATGAAATATATCGCTTTATCGACTTCTAATCTGTAGTGATCGACCATGGTAACCACTAGTTTACGTAATCCTAAGTTTACTTGATTTAAATGGAAATAGAATTGCTTGGTTGTTCTGTATAATTGTATACAATGTGAGCAAGTATCTGGTCATCTTAATCCAGTACCGTTGAGATATGGAGGTTTCACTGCACCTTCAAATTTTAATCCTAAATCATCAGATACCAAAAGTCACTTATATAATCAATTATCGATCGAGATCGATCGGTGATGGTTAATTACCCGTGCACCAGTAAATCTGAGCTAATTTTAATCAATCTCAAATTGTGGGGGGGCAGCCAAGACGCGGAATGGTTGCGCCCGAAGGCAGGTATTTATCAATGTGCCACAAACACCAGCCACACGAAGAATTGCAGTGGCCCGTGGGGTTGCTGCAGCGATGATGGACGCAAATTGCAAATCCAATATAATATAATATATATATATATATATATAGATTGTAGTAATTGTTCTCCAGAGGCCTGTGAGTCTGTGACAGCTTGGGTTGCTTGGTGGTCGGTCATAAAAGGAAATTCCTGGACTGTGTTTGTGCTCAAGTTGCCAGTTATGTTGCCACAATTACTCAAGTTTGCACATTCTAAATTATATATATATATATATATATATGGGCAGATACCGACATTACTCTAGTCTGATTGATTTCAACGGTATCAAGAGTGACGTGTTAAAATGATTCCGTTTACATTTGGTCGATGTATAAGTTACAACGAACACCAAAGGGTGGGGGAACGTTGCACGCCCTGGTAGGCTGGTACCTCGTACCTCGCTCCTCATAGCGAAGTCCCCGTACACGCACCTCCAAAGGTGTAACAATTTAATATATACATAACCACCGTAGACATTACTCAATGCAACTAATTGTATACCGCCTTCATTTCACTCGATCATATAACAGGTGTTATGACTACCCCCTATCCTCGCAAGATGAGTACTAATTTTATAATCCTGGAAATGCACCACAAAATACAAATTATATATTAGCAGACCCGTTATATAATCACTTATAGCAATTTTACTGCTCTTTCAACATGACGTCGTCAACGCCCCAAAGTTCCTTGAGGCGGATGCAACTTTATCCTAACAACTTTACTGCAGAACGAATCGAACGGGGCGGGCACATCGGATGGGATGCATGTTTGTGGCTGAGAGAGCTAGTCCCACTCTTGTGTCGGTAGTTTGCCAGAGGCGCTGCTGTCAGATATATATTTAATATTGATGGTGTGGTTATAATTCTATCAACCTGCAGTAGTGCATCATCCAATAATATGTATACAGTGTTTCGATCACTGTAAACGGAACGAAAGCCGTGCTTATCAGCCAAACTATAATATATTGCATTCGATGTAGCCTCCTCCTCCAAAGGTAGATCTGTTTCAACGTTATTTGCAATTGAGCTGCTGGTCATCTTCGGTTTCCTAAGATTATTCCAATATTAGCCTTCCAGATATAAGCTTAAAATACTTCCAGATACTTCCAGGACTGCGGATAAATTACAGCCTGTATAGAATATGAATCAGTAATTTGTAATTTGCATACAGTCGCGCCGCCTATCTCACAAAATAGGCAGCACCACTTCCCCGTTCATGCGCCACATTTGATCCTGGAACGGCAGAATGAATCAGCAATTTGTCACTGTGTGAATTAATACAAATTTTAATTTATTATGTAAATCTTCGTAACTACATAGCACATCTTCTACTGTTCTACGCGTTTCCAATGTGGCGCAGGAAAAATAGCTGATGCTCTGAACAGCTGAACAGCTGAACAGCCTGCCTGGTTCAGCAATTGCCATGCAGAATAGGATAGCAGCTCGCTAGTACTTATCACTCATGGGTTATAAATAAATAAGTAAACCTTACAAATAAACAATTAGTAATGTATATGTTATGTCGATCTGGAACGGATTGTAGCCAGGTGAGCCACCGGGGAAGGGCAATCAATTGCTCTTCTCGCTCCAAACAGGGATCGCCTCTCTGGCTAAATGAGCGGGTAGTGCACCACCCGGTGTGATAGACCCATTATCTTCCGACCTGCATATATGCCACGATTACGAATCTACTACTGCACCACCACTACCACCACCACCATCCCGCCTTCTCTCCCTGGTGTCTCCATTCTGCCTATTTAAAGACCCGCAATTCTTCTTTCATGTTTAAAATTTCACTCCCTCAATTATTTTTCATTTCATTCTCAATCAATCGTTTGTGAATTCATCAATTCATTACAACAATCAATCTCTTAAAACTATCAATTCAATTAAAACTATCAAAATGGGTGTCGATTTAGATACAGTTAAAAACATTGGAGCTCCATATGTTGAATACTACACTCCAGTTCAACCAGTCGAAGTTGGTACTGCTAGACTTACCGGTGACAGCAAGCCTCCAAAGTTATTCACTCCATTGAAGATCAAGGACTTCACCATTCCAAACCGTATGGGTGTTTCTCCAATGTGTATGTACTCTGGTGACCAAGGTAAAGTTACTCCATTCCATATGATCCACTATGGTGCTTTTGCTAACAAGGGTGCTGGTATCATCACCACTGAAAGTGTTGCCGTTACCAAGGAAGGTAGAATCTCTGCCAACGATGTTGGTATCTACACCACCGAACAAGCTGTCAAGTTAAGAGAAATCGTCAATTACGTCCACTCTCAAGGTAAGAAGATTGGTATCCAATTGTCTCATGCTGGTTTGAAATCATCCACCATCCCACTTTACTACGGTGTTTACGACCACCCAGCTACAAAGGCTCAAGATGGTTGGTTAGATGACGTTTGGGGTCCATCTACCTCAGAAGAACGTACCTACGTCCAAGAATTGTCTGTTACCCAAATCAAGGACATTGTTGAAGCCTTTGGTCTAGCTGCTGAAAGAGCTATCAGCATTTCTGGTTTCGATTTCGTTGAAATCCAATCTGCTCATGGTTACGTTCTTTCCCAATTCTTGACTCCTCTACTTAACCGTAGAACCGATGAATACGGTGGATCATTTGAAAACAGAACTAGACTCTTGTTAGACGTTATAGATAGAGTTAAGGAAGTTAAGACATCTTTGAGCAAGGATTTCCCAATCTTTGTCAGAGTTCACGGTACTGATAACCACGAAGCTGAATCTAACAGTTGGAGATTAGAAGACACTCTAAAGTTGGCACCAATCTTAGTTGAACACGGTGTTGATGTTCTTGATGTTTCATCTGGTGGTACTGTGCACTCTGTTCGTCCAGTTATTCCACGTACTGAATTGGCCAAGAAGGTCAAGCAAGTTGTCGGTGATACCGCCTTGGTTGCCGCTGTTGGTGGAATTGACACTCCAGAAATTGCCGAAGAACTGTTGACAGATGGTTCTTGTGACTTTGTCCAAATTGCCAAGGAGTTCTTGAAGCATCCAAGTTTGACCGAAATTTGGGCCGAAAAATTGAATGTTGACATTCAAATGCAAGTTCAAGATGGTTGGCCATTCGGAAAGGTTTGGTAATTTTAGTACGTATTGATACCTTGCCTTCTAAATGTTGTTTCCTTTTCTTTTTCTTTTACATTTTTATCTAGATACGAAGCGTTATTTTTTTATTTTCATTTTGGCTGCTGACGAATACATATTTCGGTAACTCAGTTGTGTTTTTTTTTTTTTTTCTTTAAAGAAATATATATATATATATTACTTTTGAATATTTCTTGTAGATCCGTGGCTGTATATATTACATGTCAGTCGTTTGTTAATTATTTACCCCACATCAATTATCGAAGGATGCATTGAAGTACAGAGCAAAAGACAAGTAGGCACTGTTACAAAGAATAAGATCTGATTTACTTCAAATCTCTTTTGCAAAAGATTGCTAGTGGTTCCCTCGTATGGCGCAGGTTACGACAGTCAAATAATAGACGATCTACCGGTTAAATACTTGAATGTTACATTTTCGGAGTTACTTAATTCAGAATTCTGAGCGCAACGGCTGTCAAAATCATATCTCCGCCTTCTCCTACCCCTATAGAGTAAAGCTGTGAAAAGCCTCACTGCATTCGTGATGGTTAGAAACATTCGGGCTACGGTTTTGATTTGAAGTTCATCCATCCACGTTGCCAAGGGATCTATGGGAGAGCTGTATAAAAAGAATCATGAAGACAATGCAATACATAGAATCAATTACCAATGGAAGTTGAAGTGTGAACTGATTTCGATAAATCCGTGTATTAGCCGTTGCTTTAACCGAGGACTTGGCTAAATAGGGCAACTCCAATGGAGGCATTGCTTTGGGGTGGCACTATTTTCATGTGATTCTAATATCGTTCAACAACCGAGTCTCTCGATAGGTATTTTTCTTTTGAAAAGTCACTAAAGTATACTTTCCTTGAATCATATTCTGCATAGATAATTCAGACTGTTGCCATCTTATCCGATCATTGATTAGCCAAGTATGGTTGATGTGACAGATGACGCCAAAGATCATATTTTAACCTAAATCTACCCGGATCAATTAATATAAATTTACCCAAATCAATGAAAGATGTTCATTAGATACTTTTAATGTTGTATTCTAAATTCATATTGCAAAAAAACAATCCGATCAATTGAAAACAAGATGTTGACCATATAGTGAACCGAGAAGGATACCGATAGATTAGTAAATTCCAATGCAAGTTTGCTGCTGGTGCTGGCATTGAAACCATTGAAATATTTGGAACATGGTTCATAAGGAGTTACATTCTACTCTGCAAAACGGTGTGCCCTCTATAGTGTCATCTTATCTTGCTAAATACTCCGATTTTTACGAAGTCTCTTAAGCCTTAACTGATCGATGCAACCAAATAATATACGTATACGAAGATGCACATGCACGGCCTATAGCTGATCATCGAATTTAATCCAGTGCAAGGATGAGATCATTCAGCTTATATATAATATGTATACTATACATGCAGCAGCGCACTTAGTCGTGCTAGGCGCCTGCCGACGCGTCGATATCTCTGCAAGCACCGCTGCGCAGACTCCAGAGAAGAGACGCTCTTCAAAAGTTCAAAGTGTTAATAGTCAAAGAGGCAACATCCTATTTTGGGTGGTGGTTGTGTCTGCTCTGGCTGAATTTATAGTTATTTGTGACCTGTTAATTACGCATATCATGATCTCCGCAGCCTCAATCAAGAAGGAATCAACATCAGGATCCAATTCCCCTGCTGCATCTTCAGAATCGTCCACTTTGGCAAACTCCTCTGTAGACCGCTTTGAGTCGTTCCCATTGAAAGCATGCACACAGGAAGAGATCGATGAAACAAGGTTTCACATACTGAAATTTCATTCTGTCAAGAAGGTGAATGTTTCTGCAGATTTTCAAGAACCAGCAAAGCTACATAGAAAAGACCCAAAGAATCTCCAGTTTCAATTGTCCTTGAAAGAGCTCGAAGAAAAAAAAATAGAGGACAAGCAAAAACAGCTTCAAAAAGCTGAAAAAAGAAATGAGTATCTCAAAAGAAGGGGACTACTTCCAGAAGCTTTGACAGATGAACAAATTGACGAGAGCATAGAGTTGGAGAATATGACGGAGGAAGAAAGAACCAAAAGAGAAGAACAGAAAAGGAAAGAGGCCGAAGAGGCCAAGAAACTTGCCAAAAAGGAGGCAGATCTGTTGGCAGTTGCTCCTGATGGTGGTGCTAGAAAGAATAAGAGACAGATTGTTAAAAAGAAGACGAGGCAAATTAGAGATTATGACGAAGTTAAAAAGCGTTTGAGGTATGAAGAGTTCTATCCTTGGGTGATGGAAGATTACGATGCTAAACAAGCATGGGTTGGTAATTACGAAGCAGGAAATACCGACAACTATTGCCTACTGGTTTTAGATAATGCTAATAAATGTTTCAAGCTCATGCCCGTTGAAAAGTTTTACAAGTTCACTTCAAGAAATAGATATGCAACATTGACACTAGAAGAAGCCGAAGCAAAAATGAAAGAAGGTACGTCTAGTTCTAGATGGTTAATGAAACGAATGGCTGAAGAGGCAAGCAGGGGTGAAAGAGTCGATTTAAGATATAGAAAGATGAAATCAACTTCCGCCCAAAATCAAGAGGATATTAAGAGATCTGATGATGAAGCTTTAGATTATGACGAAGAGTTCCAAGATGATGAGGAGGCTCCTATTTTGGAAGGTAACGATGAAGAAAGTAAATTAGTTGAAAATAAGATGAAGAAAGAGATGCTTAGAGCCAGTAATTTGATTGAGACAGATCCTCATGATGAAGATTTAGATGATCTCTTTGATGCAAGAAAGATTGACAAGGAAGGTAAGAAACTAAGAAATGCATTAGCCAAGAATGCCATGAATGAGGTTTATGATACCGATGATGAAGATGAGGAGAATCCTTATTTGTCGGAAAGTGAGATGGAAGATCCCGAGGAGAAAAAAAAAGAGTCAGAAATTTTAGTAAAGAAGGAGGAGTCAGAAGAAGATGATCAAAAATTATTGAACCCAGAAGAGAATCGTAGTACTACTACCGAGGACTCAACGGTTCCTTCAATGACTAAGAGAAAGACGTATGTGGATTCATATTCAGGGTCCATAATCACTTTGAAAGTACCACCTGAAATTTTATCTGAATTTCCTAAAGGTGACTGGAATCCCAATGCAACAGTTAAGAGGGCATCGCCAGGTTATGAACAACAAGATAGACAACAAGTCAAAAAAATTAAGATTAAAATGGAACCACGTGAGGAATCACCCCTACTATCTGACGGCGCACGTTCTGGATCCGAGTCGAACCAAATTACCAAAGAGGACATCGATGTTCTGTTAAACGATGGTCCAATTGAATTGCCTACCTTGATAAGATCATTAAAGGCAAAAGTTAACGGTAACCCTAATGTTAAGAATACTTTGAAGGCTATCATGAGAGATCATTTCTCTTTGAAGAATGGTAAAGTTTACAGAAAAAGTAAATAACTGATTTCTTTGTTTCTCTTTTCCTTTGATTGTGTCGCTTAAGCTCTTCTGAATATTTTGATCTATATACATTAGTTGTTCTTTCAGCAAATATTAATTAAAAACAGTTAAATCTAACAGATAAGTAAATAGTCACATCTATTAGGGAGATACCGTAGGTATTAAAAACTGAGCATGCTACGAACAGTATCGGTTAAAAGATTGAAGAGCAGAGAGAATTCATTTGAACAAAATGAATCAATAAAAAGATAGCTGTTATTTCTACTGACTTTAAGGCTCGACATAAAATTTGCGGAGTTAATATCCAGAATCAAATTCGGCTGTATACAAATACCGAACAATCCTCCAATCGCCAAATAGCTGCCAAAATACAACGGTGTAGGATATAACGGTTTGAGTGCTCAGCCTTGGAGCCAATTTTAATTCTGGCTATTATGTGGTCAAGTCAAATTTTCAAAGGTGGGTATATCTATATATACAACAATGCTGGTCGTTGGTTGTTGGTTATATATTCACTACAGTCCTGTGTATTAAACTCCAGCAAAAAGTTCATTTGAGAGTTGCCCGAAAGAGAATAACAATAACAGTGGTAGCAAACCAAGTCTACGGACAGTTTTGTGGAGTAGATGTTCGAATTGGGATAACCAAATAAACCCTGATGGACTTACAAATAGTCTAGTGGATGTATATGACACCGGAGAAACTTGAAGCTTAAAAAATTGCAATTGCAAAGAACTCCACACGGACCAGCTTGAACTGAAGAAACCCCACAAACTATAATCAATCGATCAAGCTGCCAGCCAAAAAACCCTGCCCCACAAATAGGTGTCTGTACCGATGACCTCAGCACTGACTCAGCAGCCCCACACGCGCGGACCTCCGATTTCCAAGGTCGCCCTGTGAGGCTGGTTAAATCGATCAACTTACTCATTCTTTGTCTTTTTGCTCTGCTTTTCTTCAATATTTAGTCAATCGCAGCTTGCCTGGCTCACTGGAACGTCATTTCTTCCTTGTTTCCAAAATTCCCACACCAGGAACTGTAGTCTACACCGTCTTTAAGTTATAGCCAATTCGTTATGTAATTTACCTGCCCCTCCCGCTTTCATTGGTGGTTATCGAGCCCACCCTCCTCCCCCATCTATTTTGTGCCGAGCTCTACACCTTTCCTCCACATCAGGATTAGGCGCCTTTAACCATCGTCTAACTTTTACTTATCAGGCGGAGCCAATCGGTATTTGCTCTTTATCTGATTTTTATCATTTAGTTTTTTTTTACGTTTAACCCTCTTGATGTTGAATATAAATATACCAGCTTTTTCATCGCTTCTATTTTGTGATATGTGATTGTAGTTGAAATATTTTTTTCTTTCCTTTTTGTTCCTTCTTCATTCGCATCGTTGTTATCTTGATAAAGCTCTTGACTGGTTAAAGAGTTTAGAAAATAACTACTTAGTGACTTACTAAAACCCAAAAGAAAAGAAAAAACGAAATGGCTATTCCAGACGAATTCGATATTATTGTTGTTGGTGGTGGTTCCACTGGTTGTGCAATTGCCGGTAGATTAGGTAACTTGGATGAAAGTCTAACCGTTGCCTTGATCGAAGGTGGTGAAAACAACATCAACAACCCATGGGTTTACTTACCTGGAGTTTATCCAAGAAACATGAGATTGGACTCCAAGACTGCTACTTTCTACACCGCTAGACCTTCTCCTCATTTAAATGGTAGAAGAGCTATCGTTCCTTGTGCTAATATCTTGGGTGGTGGTTCCTCAATCAACTTCTTGATGTACACAAGAGCTTCCGCCTCTGATTATGATGATTGGGAAATGGAAGGTTGGACTACCAATGAGTTGCTACCATTGATGAGAAAATTGGAAACTTATCAACGTCCAAGTAACAACAGAGAACTTCACGGTTTTGATGGTCCAATCAAAGTTTCCTTTGGTAACTACACTTACCCACACTGTCAAGATTTCATCAGAGCTGCTGAATCCCAAGGTATCCCATTTGTTGATGATGCTGAAGATTTGAAGACTGCTCATGGTGCTGAACATTGGTTGAAGTGGATCAACAGAGACTTGGGTAGAAGATCCGACTCTGCACATGCTTATATCCATCCAACCATGAGAAACAAGCAGAACTTGTACTTGATCACTTCCACCAAGTGTGATAAGATCATCATTGAAAATGGTACTGCCACAGGTGTTAAGACTGTTCCAATGAAGCCAACGGGTCATCCAAAGAAGGCTGTCGCAAGAACTTTCAGAGCTAGAAAACAAATTGTTGTTTCTTGTGGTACAATTTCCTCACCTTTGGTTTTGCAAAGATCAGGTATCGGTGCCGCCAACAAGTTGAGACAAGTTGGTATTAAACCAATCGTTGACTTGCCAGGTGTTGGTATGAACTTCCAAGATCACTACTGTTTCTTCACTCCTTACCATGTTAAGCCAGATACTCCATCATTTGATGACTTTGTTAGAGGTGATAAAGCTGCTCAAAAGGCTGCCTTCGATCAATGGTATGCTAACAAAGACGGCCCATTGACCACTAACGGTATCGAAGCTGGTGTCAAGGTTAGACCAACTGAAGAGGAATTGGCAACCGCCGACGATGAATTCAGAGCTGCTTACGATGATTACTTTGGTAACAAGCCAGACAAGCCATTGATGCACTACTCTGTTATCTCCGGTTTCTTTGGTGATCATACCAAGATTCCAAACGGTAAGTTCATGTGTATGTTCCACTTTTTAGAATATCCATTCTCCAGAGGTTGGGTTCATGTTATTTCATCGAACCCATACGATGCTCCTGATTTTGACACTGGTTTCATGGAAGATCCAAGAGATATGTGGCCAATGGTTTGGTCTTACAAGAAGTCAAGAGAAACGGCAAGAAGAATGGAGTGCTTTGCAGGCGAAGTTACCTCCCATCACCCACTTTACGCACCTGACTCTCCAGCTAGAGCAAGAGACTTGGATTTGGAAACTTGTGCAGCTTATGCAGGTCCAGACCACTTCACTGCCAACTTGTACCATGGTTCATGGACTGTTCCAATCGACAAGCCAGATCCAAAAAATATTGCTCATGTTACTTCTAACCAAGTTGAAAAACACATTGATTTGGAGTACACTGAAGAAGATGACAAGGCTATTGAAAGATACATCAAGGAACACACTGAAACAACATGGCATTGTCTTGGTACTTGTTCAATGGCTCCAAGAGAAGGTAACAGAGCTGCTCCTCTCGGAGGTGTTGTTAATGCTAGATTGAACGTTTACGGTGTCAAGCACTTGAAGGTTGCTGATTTATCTATCTGCCCAGATAACGTTGGTTGTAACACATATTCCACTGCCTTGTTGATTGGTGAAAAGACTGCTACTTTGGTTGCAGAAGATCTAGGTTACTCTGGCGATGCTTTGAAGATGACTGTTCCAAACTTCAAATTAGGAACTTATGAAGAAGCTGGTCTAGGTAGATTCTAATCTTGAGGAGCATCTTATGTCTGTCTATGTTTCTTTTTTGCTTTCGTTTCAATTGCATCCATTTTCTTTTTTCTTTTTTCTTTATGTAGTTGAACGTTTTGATATGTTTTTCAGAGAACCACTATCCTAAGCAATATCATATTTGGTAATTTTCTTTTTCATTAAACAGTTATCTGTAAACATTTTCATCTGTAAAAATGGAACGATAATTTCTAGCTTTTTGAGAAAATTGGAACTGAAAACTTGATTTTTAATTTTAAGCAAAACCAAATCACAAAGAAAAGAATTTAGCAATGAGCAAAAGACTATAAATGTGACCTTAGTTGAATTATACGGCTGGATTACTGTTTATGGGCACATATAATGAAAATGGAAGCACTTAACTTGTCGATAACTATTGGTTTTTTTAGTTACTTTTCGTAATCAAGACTCCATACATGGCTCATTCCACATTTATCCTCTCAAATCATTACTTTTACGGGACCCATCTTACTTTGCTGTCAAGAACTCACAGCTCTATTTGGGTCTCAAGGGCGTTGTAATAGCAGCTTCAAAATTAAGGATCGTGGGGGCTACCACAACCCCACTGCCATAATAATGTTGTGTTCACTAATGCCATTCGCGAGGGAGTACGATAGCTAGCATACAATTCCAGCGTGCGTTGTATTTCTCTAGGCTGCTTGAACATTTTGCCAAGTCGCTATTAATCCATTGAAATAGTGATATTACGACAAGCAACACAAGGTTTTTATTACATAATGACCAAGAAAGTGACAGATACAAAAAAGACCCCAGACAAATTAACTCAAGCGGTTCGATTTGAACTAAGTTCTCGCTATAACAAACAACTAATAACAAAAGTTAAAGATATAACGTCATTGTCATTTGGTGCATGCTGTGGGATATTGAATTTAACTTCCTTGAACGGCTTCATATTCTTTGCTCTGACAAATCTACTCACTAGTATTGCTTTTTACATCGTTCACATATCAACCTCGAAAGGCGGCGTGAAGCTATATTACGAACATCCAACAACAGACATTTTCTTGAATGATTTGGGAAGATATTTGGCTAGTTATACCATGATGTGGTGTCTACTGTTTGCTTTGGTATCTAGATAGACAAAATCAATTGAGAACTAAAAAAAAAACAAAAAACACTCGGTACCTCATTACATAACTATATATCATCATGTAAGGATCATCATAAATAAATAAAACATACAAGTTCAAGATAACATAAATTTATCAACATATTTCTGGTTGTTCTTAATATAATTTTCCTCGTAAGGTTTATCAGTAATATCTCTAACTGTCATTTTTTTGTATTTGGGAATCCCATTATACTTCGGCAACGACTGAGGAACGCCTTCAGGTAAATCAAATCCCATAACATCGAAGAACCTTCTCAGACAACTGTATTTGGAAAATGAATATTCCTTCTCATGGGAACAATAACAGCTGTGCTCCATCTTGGCTTTGGAGGTATATGGGCAACTAGTTCTATCCAAGGCATCAAAATATCCGGTACTGTCTAGCCAAAAGATCTGATCTCGAGACAACAACGTACTTATTGCCAAAGATTTAATATTGTAGTCAGTCCAACGTTCATAGAATAATCCATTAGATGCATCAAAAAATTCAACAAACTTCCGGTAAGGCTCCGATCTGTAGAAATCTAAATCAACAATCTCAAAGTTGGAATCGAAGTTACAACTTGTATATGTGTTCGATTCGGCATCTTGGATGAAATCTTTCACATTATTTTCGTCTATATAATCTGCATTGTTATCAATTGCAATGAATTCTTGGAAAGTTTTAAATATAGTTGGTGCTGACTGTCTTGACTCTGCAGGTGCGTTGACAAAACCGAATACCATTTCATGGTCTCTTGCAAATTTGAAAAAATCTCTATCTATTTGGCATCTTATCTCAGTTTCGACTTCTATATTACAATAATATTTGTAATTTTTCAAACTATACAAAAACTGGAATCCATAAGTATGAAATCTGTTCTTCAGTTTGAAACTCAAGAGATGACAATTTGGCATCATCCTTCTAGTTTGTTGACTTAATGCATGTTTGAGATTTTCATAAATAACCGTGTTCGGGATCCTGAAGTATTCGTTGTCTTTCGAAATTCTTTCAATAATGACCTTTCCACTTATCATTTTTTCCATCTTCAATCGTAAATCTTCAGGAAACTCTTCATTTTCTATTGGATACCACGAAAATACCCAATCGTACCCATACTGCCTATTGAAACCTTCCTCAATGGACCTGATTGTCTTCAAAAGTGATTTTGGTTGATTCACATCTGGAATGTAGGTATAGAAAGTGGCAGAGGCATGCCCATTCATCTTCTCCTGTAGCAATGCAGAAAATGTTGTGTTCCCATTTACACAAAATGATATCCCGTTTGCTGATGTGGACAATTGAAATGAAAGAAGCATCAGCGCAGTTCCTGTTAATATTAAGTACAATGGTAACTTGTAGATAATTCTCGGGATTCTCAGCGGTTTCGCCATCATATATACAACCAGCTGGCAATACTCATACACTTCTTTCGAATTGATCCCCAAAGAACAAGTATTTTTTGTGGAGAAAACGTGAACTATTAAAGATCGGTTCTGCATACTTTAAAAAGCTTAGCCGACCTTAAATTGCCTGGATGACTAAGCGGCTGACTGTAGATTGAAAAGATCATGCCCCTAAAACTATTGCGGTGGTGACATTTCATTAACTCGTTAAATACATATAGTTATAGATATATGAATGTATATATACAATACGACGTTGACTCTTTTTTCAACTTTGTATCTTGTTATGCATGACACCCAAGCAGTCCAACTTCTGGAGAGTCTCCATTAGGAGCGACTCGTTCACCAAAGCCAGTTTGGCACTTTTTTCGCTTAATGGCTGGTCATTAGTACCGTTGGTGGACTTCACCGTTTTAATTTTGATAATTAGTTCATTGATAGAATGCAAAATTTCAAAGGTCTGTATGTTTTCGTAAATTGGGACCTCACCGGCGTGTACATGCCTCAAGAACTCTATTAGGTAGTCAAGTCTGCTCGACAAAGCAGATAAGGTATCTTGAGTGGATACTTTCAAATTCCTGAACAAATTTTCGTTCTTGGATATCTTTTCTGTCAAATTCTCAGTAGTCTGATTGATTGTATTCAGTGTTATCTTTTCAACTGGTAAGTTTTTAATTTCAACAGTCAATATCTTTTGCGAACCATTTGAGTACTCAATGACCTTGATCGGTAAACGATTCTTGGAAAGACTCTCATCTCTGTTAATATTCAGCGATTCATGTACTTCCATAACGAGCCACCCACGATTCTTGGAAACAAGTGTATGCTCAGTCGGTAACTGAGTTATTGTGGCTTCTAGAATATTAGTAATCGATCCATATTGATCACCAAGTGATGAATCATTACTTAACACATCGTTATCTGCAGTCAATACGTAAAATCCAATAAAGTTCAAATGAGCGTAAACCTCCTTGTATAAACCTAACCGTGTTACCAAATCTGGAATAGAAATGCGACCATTTACTTCAACCAGATCAAAGCTAGATGCAACAGAATAAGATTGGTTCTTATCGTTATAGACACCTAATAAACCACCAATGCTATACCGATTAACATATTCGGTTCTATTCTTTGACCGAAGACCGCTTGACTCTTGGAGAACTTTTGCCCTGTTTATTGAGTCCGAGATATTCAACAATGCCAAAACATGGACTAAAACTCTTGGATGACACTCAATTGAATCACCGGACATTACACTAATTAACAAACACTGTATATGGAGCCATTTCAAACACTGACTTGGTGACAACATCAAACTGCTTTAAATTACAAGCATATTGGCTTCTCCTCTTCAAAACATCTCGCTGACTCAGCGATTATATCACTTTCCTCCACCCCCACTGCAAAGCAAATTCTGCACCGCCTAGGAAAGCTGAGCCATCTCTGTTGAAAATTTTCATGTGGTTGGTTGGTTTCACTTCACCAGTGGCGAACAACCGTACAGTTTCTCAAAGGCTACGACAGTCAATAGACTTTTATAAACGACATGCCATCTGAATTAGAAGAGTTAGTCTCTTTTTTGCACTCACCTCAGGCTCAAGTCCGTGAGATTGCTTTGGAAAACTTAGTCCAATTCTCACCTGTAGGCCCAAATCAAAAGATTTTCAAATATGACGACTCCAGAGCCATCAAGGATTTGATGATCTTATCCCAAGATAAAAACTTCACTACCGTTGGTAGGGCATTAACTACTCTAGCAAACTTGTGTGATGATTCTGAATTCAGAGCTTTGATCGTTAAGGATGAACCATTTTTGAAATTCTTGTTGCAAGAGTTGGTTAACTTACAGAATACCAACGCTGATTTGATGTGTATTCTGTTGACAAATCTTGCCAAGAACGATGAAATATTGAGTGTTTTTGACTTTGTTATCGACTTGAAGAATGATGACCAGAAAGAGGTTTTCAAAAGCTCGAAAGCTTTGGATTGTATCATGGATTTGTTTGTCAAGGGGTCAGATAGAACTTTGAATAAATATGCCACCTACGATTATCTAGCCTACTTCATGGCTGATATCTCTAGATTTCCAAAGGGTAGACACTATTTTGTGACTGAACAGGAGTACGATGGGGTTGTTCCAATCTCCAAGTTATTGGTTTTCACTGAAAAATACGACGCAAAGACGAGAAGGGAGGGTGTGTGTTCCACAATTAAAAACTCATTATTTGATACAGAAAGTCATATGATGTTATTGAAAGATGAAAAGATTAACTTGTTACCATACATTCTAGGACCTATTGCACTTGGTGGTAACAAAGGATTAGATGATGACGAAATATTCAAATTACCTGATGAATTGCAACTACTAGATGAAGATAAGAAGATTGAACCACTATATGACATCATTGCCGTTCACTTAGAAAGTTTGCTATTAATATGTGTTACCAGAGAAGGTAGAGAATATTTGAGAGAAAAGTCTGTGTATCCTTTGATAAGAGAGCTCCATAAGATTTTACCTGAATCAGAAGAATTGTGTGCTGAGCTATGTGATAGGGTGGTTCAGATGTTGATGAGAGATGAACCTCCTTCCAATGAAGAGGTTCAAGCTA
Source organism: Ogataea paraovalis (assembly GCA_030565405.1). Taxonomy (NCBI): domain Eukaryota; kingdom Fungi; phylum Ascomycota; class Pichiomycetes; order Pichiales; family Pichiaceae; genus Ogataea; species Ogataea paraovalis. The sequence continues at coordinate 27,364 of JAJMBU010000107.1, forward strand.
TGCACAGTGATAACGAAAGCGACGAGGATGATGACAAGATAACAGAGATCTTATAGACTATTTATCTAAAAAGAATTCTACTATTTATTTATTTACCCGTAAATTATCTAATGGTTTCGTTTATAAATAATAAGAAAAAAGGAGAAAAAACTGACGGAAACAAATATAAAAGAAAAAACAATAATGAAAAACACACAAATACATTAGGGCAAGAACAAGCAATCTAATGTTAACATATACATTTATAAGTGTAATATATATTCGAAACTAAACGTTGACTGCCTTTCATCTTTTAATATGGCGATCTTTCTTTTTGTTATCTTTTAAGTTATATTCCTTCAATCTTTGTGATGATTATGGAATAAAATTGAAAATAAAGACGAAATAAATAAATAAGTAAATCATTTTTCTTCTTCTCTATTTTAATGTGATCCAGTGGGAATATATGCAAGTTGGTAATCTGGTTGGGTTCCTTTACAATTCACAAAAAAACATTGGACTAAATTTTAAGAAAGAAAGTTGAATGAATCTAACGGGTAATATACTACCAAAGAAAACAAGAGGCAAAAACAAATATAGCTTGAATATCGGGAAAAAATTGTTCAGTTTGTTATATTTATTCGTCATCGTCGTCTTCGTCGTCGTCATCACCAGCGGCAGCTATTTGGGCCTTCACATCTTTCCATAGCTTACCTCTGTTTCTGTTTTCGTACCAGTTGGTGACGGCAACGTCAAAGAAACCTTGGAATGCAAAAGTAGCAGCAAAGACAGTACCGACGTAGATGGAGTTTCTCTTGAAAAAGGTGTTAAAAATGGTGGTGTAAAAACTGCTATAACATTGAACCGATGCATGTTAGTATACATATATCTTGAAGTTCATTGGATGGATATGTCCCTCTTTGATCGAAGGGAAGGCCACCACTCTCAATTGATGTCACTTACCTCATAGTGGTGTATATAGTTGTATGCTGGGTTGCCGAAGGTGAACCGAAAACAAGGGAAAATCACATAGTCGCTGTAAACATCCTCTCTTCAAGTGCAATTACAGGTCTGTGTTTGCAACGCTAGCGATTCGCCCCGTCCTGTTTGGTGCGCACAGCAAAGTTTTTTTGGCTGATTTTTCAGCGGCCTCTCATTGGCTGTGACTCCGGTGGGGCACTGCCACGTTTGGGTGCGTGCCACACACATTACGTCAGCGCTTTGGCAATCTCTCCTTCGTAAAGGAGCTTGCCTACCTTTGGATATATATATACATGCATGTCCATTCTTCACTAATAAACGAATATATATATATAATGAGCTATATAAATAATAAACCCATTACCTACCAGAAGACTACTCTTGATATGTCTTCCTCATCTTCATCTTCATTTTCTTCTTCATCTCCAGGCACCCTAAAATCAAGAGCACCGTCGTTGTCAGAATTATCCGTCCAGTTTTCCTCCATCATCGGGATGCCTCCAAAATTCGGGATGTTCGTGGTGATTTGAAATCCAGGTGCCTCAGGGAATAAAAATGGAAGTGTTGTTGCTGCAGTTGGAGGTCCCCCTCCCCTGTCTGGACCACCTGCACCACCACGAGCTTGTATTGTTCTGTTTAAACCGGCAAATCTCTTAAAGATACGGCTATGTAGTCCCTGACTGATCCACATCCTATTTAGATTTTTATATCTTTCAATATTCAAAACACCCGACTCCCCAGCACCAAGTAAACCGCCCGCCGGTTCTCCATGTCTGTTCAAATATGGTGATTCAATCTTCATAGATGCAGTAACGAAGTTCCCAGATGACTCCTTAAGGTCCAAAAAGTTCACAGATGGTGAAAAGAATAACCATATCTTTGAGCCATTCAGCTTGCAATGGTCGACATGATGAAATTCATTCACCATACTATTACCACAAAACAAACATATATGCTTTGAATCAGAGGCTTTCTTATTATTGAAACCTTCATTTTTAAAGAAGTCACTCATCTTGGCGGGTAGCGGGGCAAGGTGCACAGTTAATGGATAGTCTAAAACAAGCCCATCTTTAGACGAGGTGAGTCTGCCGGCATTCGTTGCAAGCTGCGAAGAAACAGAATATTCCAGGGAAGTTGAATCTTTCATATTTAAAAGCAACTTGGTAACAGATGTAGGGGTAAAGCTCTTAATATTGAAAATGGTGGACATAAGTTCCAACTGCCTATAGTAATTCTTGAAGATATTGAGGATTATCCAATATATCCTTTCAACAAGGTCATCTTTGTAATATTGAACGTCAACTTCATCGATAAATGTCTTAAACAAGTTGGCTGCACATCTTTTGGTTAGGTTGGTCAGTACAGCTCTCAAGCCTTCCACTGAGTCCAACGGCGTTCTATCGGGCAGAATTGAATCAATCAGTAATGAATTCTTGTCCATCTTAAACCTATACAAACAAGAAAAAATCACCTTCACTATCATTTTTGTCAAATTTAAGCGCACCAAAACATCTATCGATTCATTACCTTGTAGAAATAAAAGTAGCGTATCAGACATGAATCCAGTGCCAGATGCAAAGAATGCATTCTCATATTCAGTAAAGCGATTGTCCTCTGAAGTAGGTAAATAGTTAATCAATACTTTATACTGCACCAAAGATCTCAAAAGCGTTAAATAAGAAGCAGATAACTTTTCCTGCCCATCATATCTAGAAGCAATTTCTAGTTGTTCAACCGTATTACCAAGAAGTAACGATAAAGTATCTCTAGTAAGCTCCGTTGGGTTATGTTTCGATTTAGTGACATCCAGCAACACCTCATTAGTGATAAATAATTCATATAGTTCATGAGCAAAACCCTGATAGGCGTAAGAATTAGGATCAGACAACAGTCTTAGCAATCTTTTATCGAAAACCAAAGTTGTGAGGTTTGCCAAATTGTCTTCCTCTCTCTCCTGAAAAATACTTTGCCAATTAGCAGCCTTTAGTTCATCTGACGATTCTAAAGTGAACTCAGGGAATGATGACGATGGAATGAAAGTATTACAATAGCCTTCACAAAGCGGACAAGAAAATTGGGTTATGTTTGCATTCCGTTCATTCAACATGCTCTTAAAGCAACTATAATGCATACCATGACAACAACTCGTGATTACATTCTTGGTTCTTGTGCAACTGGAACCTAGGCAGATATTCTCCGATTGATTATTTTCCCATTTTCTTTTCTTGAAATTAGTGTTCGATGGAGGGAACCCTGGAATCATAAATTTAGGAGGGTTCATTTCAACTGATGGAATACTCCAAAATACTGACGAGTCGGAAATTAAAGCTGGAATACCAAACAATTCAGTAAAGTTCTCTTCATTTCTACAGAGGATGCAGGTTCTAATCTCCGGTTCCGGAGTTAACTCCATCTTCGCATCGTCCTTGGTAACAGCTTCACTAACAGATTTTCCCTCAAAATATTCAGGGTTATTTTCAGCAAAAGCAGTCTGCTGTTTATGCATCTTCTTCATAATCTTTTGTTGTCTCTTCAATGCCAATCTTCTCATCCTTTCCTTCTCTGTCTCTAAATTCTTACCATGAGGTGACTTCTTGAATTCATTGATATGAGCCTCTCCGAACCCATCAATTAAAGTCTCTAAGACATTATCATCTTTTAACATTAGAATTTCCAAAAGAGTTGAAGCCTTCTTAGAAATATGTTTCGATGTATCTTCTTTTTGAATCAAACCCAATAAGAGATTACAAACAGGGATGTCACTGAAACTCTCGACACTCTGTCCCATCATATCCGCATCGACAACAATGGCATGAATTAAATGCAAAAGGTGAGGTAGACATTGCTCGTTGTTGGATTCTATAGAATGTCGAAGAACCTTATACAAAAACTTGACAAATAATGGAGTTCGGAAACATTCAGAAATTCTACTAAATTTCTCTGCGTCATCATCATTCAATTTATGAATCTGCGGAACAATCACAACGTCCTCTTTTTTCTTCTTCTTCTCTTTTGCCAATTGTGATAACACAGAATTTTCAATGTCGTCAGCTGAGTAATATAAATAGTACAGGCTCATGTGATCCACCTTTGAAAACAATTCAGGTTTCAACGCGTACTGTCCATAATCATTTATACCTGAAGGTGGCTGATATATGCTGACTTCAGCTAATGCCTTATCAAATTCGGGAAATTCGTCCACCATTCTTTTCAATGAAGAATATTTTGTAGGCTCAATGGCTAACACAGCTGCAATTGAATTCTTCACTTTCAGAAATTGAAAATCATTATAAGTCAAAGTGGAGTCGAATGGATCTCTAAAAGTCAAAATATGATAAAAAAAGTCTATACAGTCATTCAGTATGGTGTAAACCCGTTCCTCGTAAACCGTTTCGTCAAAGGATAATGTTCCAACAATACAATCTAGAAAACCAAACCGATCAAAAATATTTAGCATCGATCTTTTGAAAGATGGTTCAGTCAAAATTGATAACTGATTTAAGTGAAGCTCACCCATCAAATTGAACAAAGCCCTGTAGGAAGCATCTTGATATAATGGCTCGTTACCGTTTCTAATCCAAAAGCGTGATCTAATTTGAGAAGACAGCACAGTGGACTGCAACACGTCATCGCTGATAGCTAATATATCGGGCAAATTTTCAGCATCTTCATCAATAATGATATCATCTTCTAATATTTCAATGGAGTTGACTTTCACTCTCAGTAAGCTGACCTCAAAAAACTTGTAATTTGAACATATTTCAGCTAGTAGCGAATGTATAGGATGGAGAAACGAAGTCGGCTCCGATGCTACATCATGAGACACAATATTCTTTTCGTTATCAAAGACTCTATTTTTTAAATCCAAAAATGTTGCCAATACTTTAATGGCATTTTCCACTACCCGTGACTTTTTGCTAACTCCAGAAACAATCCTCCCAATGTATTTTGTAATCTGATATCCTTGGTGGGCCCTCATGAAATAGATCTTATAACTGGTACTCTCAGTCTCCACGTGATCACCGACTCTTCTTTTAATTGTATTAGAATCCTGAAATATTTCCAATAGGATCAATATATGTAATAGATAATCAGCTTTCAATATGGCTTCACTTCCAGGCTTAACGTAGCTTAATAAAGATTCAACTCCGCGCAAAGTTGCCGACTCTGCAGCAATCAGTCTTGAAAGATCAGGAGAAATTCCATGTACTGGCTGGTACTTTAATTTTGAATGAACGCTAAAATGGAAAATGTTAATTAAACTCCGGAATACGTTAATGAGATGGCCCGTGTTTAGCATCTCTGTACCGATGTTCGGATCATAATAGGTTTGTAATCTAACATGTTCCAACAAAGATAACAGCCATTCTCTGTCAATTTTGGTTTGGATGTATTCAAGGGCAGGCAAAATCTCCGTAACGTGAATGAACAGTTTCTTTCTCGAATCGTAATTCGTTGTAAGAAGCGGAATGAGCATATTTCTTAACATAATTCTCAATCTTTTCCAAAGACGGATCTCCAAGTAGAAAATCATCTGGATACGACTACACCTGTTGAGCCCAACAGGGGGGTTTACATCAGGTATAAACAGTTTTATTCCTTTTGCTCTTAACGTTCTGAGTGCGACGGGATCTTCTAGCCTTGTTCCACAAATCAAAGGAATGCTGTAATCCGATGTCAGCAAGCCAATTGTGTCCCCCTTACCATTATAAATGGTGTTTGTGATAGTATTTGTCTGGCGCTCAGAAACAAACTTCTCAAAAAATGAATCCGAAATGGCATTTCTAAAACAGTCAGAAATATTGATGTTAGGATGGTCAAGAACACGTTTGAACCAACAAAAAATCTCCTCACAAATCTCATCCCGAACTAAATCTCTAGCAGAAACGATGGTAGCAACTAGGCCTTCAGATTGAACTTTTTGATAAGAATCTAGAAGAGTTGTAATGTCTGGGGACATATCTAGTGTCGCCCTTCCAATAGAATCAATTTGAGTGGCCGTATCAAAACATATTCTATCATTTCCCTGTTTGTTTATGGCATAGGCTAAACTTCTTTGAGCCGAATCCCAACTATGCGTTTCATCATTCCAAACAATTAGGCAGTACACCTCTGAATTGGTATCCTCTGCCCCATACTTATTTCTCGGTAAATCTGATGCATCTGATTGCAACTTGAAGCGCATAGGAATTGGGGAGAGTTTCGTGGCTTTGTGAGTAGCAGGAACAGTATGAGGCATCCCTGACTGTACATCAATAAAGTAATCTAGAAGTACTCTTACTATAGTTTGAGTATTTTCATTCAAATCTGGTGGGACATTTGGAAAATGCTCATTCTCACTTTGCAAGTTAGCCAAGCATTTCAATTCAGCGTTCCATGATGTAGAATCACCACAGTCACAGATAGCATCTCCTTTAGATGTATGCATTCTTACGTTATGATCAATATGTTCCTCCTTGTTGAAACAATCGTCACACATACAACATGTAGGATCTATACCACAGTCATAGCAATTATAGACAGGCTTTCCTGTCTCAATCTTTCTTGAACATATTCTACCAACATGTGATTTGTTACTTGATTTCTTTTGATGCAAATAGAATCTGCCTTTGGAACTCTTTCCTGAATAATCATGGAGAGGAACGTCAGACCATTCCATAGGGAACTCCCTTGTCCTTGCAACGCCTGGAAATAGAACATCGTAATGTTCCCCTTCAGACGAAAGAAGAAAGTATAAAATTCTATTCAACGTCGTCAAAAGGTCCGGTGTCGTTGTATAGTCGAATTGCGAAGGTAACTCTACCAGGGCGAGTCGTAGCCGTTGGGCTAACTGCTGGTTTTCCTGGATCATGCTTCTATTACTAATGAAAAAACAAATGGACTAAATGAGATGGAAAGTCCACGTTTAAAACAGGTAATAATTATCAAAGTAGTTAACTCGAATGCAAGGAGGTATAATTGGTTCTAAGTCGATTTGATGCTTGATATTTGTCAATTGGCTTCTCGTTTCCTCGAGTCTGCTGTTTGAGATCGATTCTTACTGAGCCTTTATCATTCTCAAACAGGCAACTAGCCCTGGCGCTGCGGCGGTGGCAAATAGCCGATTACATTCCAGCTGAGTCAGCAAGCGCCGTTGAGCTATCTGTCTATATCATCTATCTCCGTTTTGTTAAAACTTGTGTGGTAAAATCGATACGACTATACTGGAGTTCTACTTTGGCTGACAGCGAATCGACTTAGCTACAATTTCAATGGACGACTCCCCGCTATTTATGGGCAGCTTGCCCTCGTATCTTTCAGAATTGACCAAGGAGAATCTCAAAAGGTACTTGGTGAGGTTGCCAGCAGCTAATTTTTTCACCTATAATAAGAATGTCAACGGGGACATACGTGATACACTCAGCAGATTTGCAGGATTAACTTCACATCAACAAGAAATTGATCTGCATAATCACAATCATTATGGAAGACCTTGTGGGAGGAAGTTTCAAAAGGGGGAAGCATGCTACAGATGCCTGACGTGCGGGTTCGATGAAACCTGTGCTTTGTGCACTTATTGCTTCCAGCTCAAAAACCATATAGGTCATCAGGTTCATAAAGGAATCATTCAAAGAGAGGCAAACGGGTGTTGTGATTGCGGAGACCCTGAAGCTTATAGAGATTTGCATTGCGACCATCTCGACATTGCCAATACCACAGACGAGACCATTTCCGAAGAAAAGGAGAAGATGTTCTATGATACAATAACAACGGCTCTTGATTATGTCCTTGACGTTATGACTCACTCATATACAAGTATTTTACCGCCTAAGACCAAGCCTGATGTGGTGTCGTGGTCAGAAAATTCTGCTCTTGATACATTGAGCTACTACGAAGAGGATAGAAATACTAGTAAGTATGTCCTGATGCTATACAACGATGAGACTCACCAATATAGAGATGCCGTTCAGAGAATAAGATTTGCAACAGGAAAGGTTTTGCAATTTGCAGAGATGGTGGCTCGAGAGTGTAACACTTCTGGGAAAGCTATCGTGATGATCTCTAGTGATGTTGATTTTCTATTAGCTAAACAAGAGATATTAACCTCCACTGGCTTATCTTCTAGCATCCGAAGTACTCGTGATATATTTAGGGAGTTTATGTGTGATGAAATTATTAGTTGGATTTTTGAGCTGTGCAACTCCAATATTGTGAAGCATAACAAGGAAATCAGGGATATGCTTTGTGTTGCACTTCTAAGCAAATCAAAATGGGGGTGTGGGAATGAGCCAACGTCATTGTTTTCAGTTAATTCTAAGAACTATGACTTTAATATTCTTGACTATAGACTTGCTCTCCCTACTTCTCGAATTATTAATCAGGATTTCCAACATAAGTCTGAGCCATCGGGGCCCTCGTGGGATATTCCAGCGGATGTTGCAGAAGAATGTGGTTATGTCAATATGCCAATATCTACGTCAACCCATAATAATTTAAGATGGACCTCTTTTGAAGTTTCCAGGTTTCAATTACTTTCCATGTTTGACATAAGGTTTTCGAAAGCCCTAAGACTTAAACTACACGACATTTACGTTTCAATATTAATCAACAATTTGAGGTACAAGATGCTCGTAACTGCGCAATATGTGGATGTTTATCTTGAATTAGCAACGATTTTCCTGTCTATTGACAGAGAACCTGAGTTTTCACTACTTCCCGTTCTCTCTCCACAGGTTTTCACTTGTCCTTCAAACTGTACAGCAATTGTTCACCATGGAGACCTTTGCAAGATGTTGAATATGGCGGATCTATTTATTCGTACTGGATCAACTGTTTTACCGCCTTCTAGAAATCCTGCATCAATAAATCAGCATGGATTGTTATATTCATCATTGAAAAACAGGAAATGGGCGCATATTTTCATGGACACGACATACATAATGACGAGAAATCAAGTCGTTGAAAATTTCTTCTCATACATTCCATATTTTAGTGAAACATTAAAAGTGATAGGAATTTTTCAAAGCAAGCCTACCATTAAAAGAGAAATCAATAGCCATGTGGAGTATGAGTCAACTGATTATGGTATATATTTCAACGAAATGTCAGTTATTTCGCATTTCTCTGATAATATTGGCAAGGCATTGAATAAGATTCGTAACAAACCAGTTTCAACGTGTCTAATAAGACTTACAATTGAAGCTCTTGTCAGACACGTGTTCTTTGAATTTGACACATCAACCGATTTTATGGATTTAGCTAACAAGAAAATAATCAAAGATCAAGAGGCCGCTGTTGAATTTGCAAACGTGTCATTGAACGGTGTTACTTCGAGAATTGTTAAATTTGATGTTATGAATAAGAAGCTTAGTCTTCTACATCCGTTGCATTCTCTCATTTCATGGCTTATCGAGATGAACCAATCGATTGAGACCGTGGATGATGTTATGGAATTGGTTCCCTTGATGAATGATGTAGGTATATCTTTCAATAATACCGAGATTCAATTTGGAAGTAATCGACAGATAATGCTTGGTGATGTTTTGAAAGGTATCTTTGATATCCCATTGAGAACATTAGTGTTCTTATCACAAATTAAAGTTGGTTTATGGGTTAGGAATGGTATGAGCATCAGAAACCAAATGAACATTTACAAAAGCTCAGGCATCAGGGAATTTGGATATACTAGGGATTTGTTTTTGCTTCAGCTGTTTTGTGGGCTGGAATCACCAGATATTTCACTAACAATGATTATTGACCGATGGTCCCTGACTTCCTGGTGTGAGAAAGATTTTCTCAAAACTGGATATCCTTCAAGTCAGTTACAGGAAATGGTAGAGGAGTTTATATTATTTTTGATCCACATATTAACTGAAGATCTACATCTCCACAAACGATCTGCTCTTGAGATTTCAGACCTTAGAATCAAAAGGGAAATAATTCAAACACTGTGCTTTAACCCATCTAGCTATAATAAGATCACGTCGGAGATTTCTGATCATTTGACGTCAGAAAAGAGATTCTTTATTGTCTTTGAACAGTGTGTAGATGAAATGATATCTGATGGCGGTAGTTCCTCTTCGTTGAAGGAATTCAAGACGTACAAATTGAAGGAGAAATTGTATAAGGAGGTTGATCCATATTACATCCATTACTCTTCCAATAACAGAGAGGAATGTATGAAGATGTTAAAGGAAAGAATTAGTAAGAAAACAGGAGTTTCTTTTGAGGAGGCTTGTATCCCACCAAAGGAGATAGATTGGAGTGATAGCCCCTTCAGATCGTTAGTTAAGATCACATGTTCCATACATTTCATTTCAATCTTGGAATCAACTTTAGAATACTGTATGCAAAATTTCTTGGAAAAATCAGAATTAAGTTCTGAAACGTTATTGGAATTAACACTTAATTTGATTCATATCACACTGAAATTACCGAATGCAAACGAATTCACAACATTTTTAAGAAATTCTACAATTCCATCACTTTTGTTTGGATTACTTGGAAAGGAGCCCTATGAAAGTTTCTATCCTAGGTTACGTGCAATTTTAGAAACATTTTACTCTTTGGACCCTGATTCAGTCTTCTCGTCGATTCCTCATTTTGACATTGCGATGGTTATTCCATCGAAGGGATCAAATGAAGAAAGCTTGTTTGAGAAGAAAAAACGGCTGGCAAAAAAGAAGAAAAACAAGATCTTAGCAAATTTCAAGAAGCAACAGCAAAAATTTGCAGAAAGTTTCAAGGCTGAAAACAACGATTTGATGGATATCGATGATGATGAAGATGAACTTGAGGATGATCAGAGTTGGCAATTTCCACAAGATCATTGTATTTTGTGCCAGATGCCTGCTCACCGTGATGATGAACCATTTGGTATCATCAGTTATATCTTGCAGAGTAACCAGTTTAGGTCTGTTCCATTTGAAGATAAATATTGGTTTTATAGAAGTTTCAATGGTAATGCTAACTTAGATGAACCAGAAAGAAAAAGCTTTAATAAAGTGGAAAAGTATTTACAAAGGGTTGAGAAGGATGCAGTGATTGGGCCTGGGTTTCCAAGCAATCGTATTGCTTGTAATGAGAACCATTCCGTATTCACTAGTTGCTGTCATGGTATGCATTTCAGTTGTTATCTGAACTTCATCAAAACTTGCAAGTCAAGACAATTGTCGCAGATAACAAGAACCATTCCAGAAGATATTTCACGTCAAGAGTTTCTATGTCCTCTTTGTAAGGCTGTCAATAATGTGTTTATTCCTGTCTTCTATTCATCATGTAAAGATTCATTACAAGAGAAACTAAAATCTACAGCATTGTCGGACTTAGATCCTGGCTTGGACAATATATTGGCCAAACATTCCGAAAATTTGCCTATGATCAGATCAGAATTAATTTCCAATGTCAAGTCAAAGATCAAGCCTCAGTATTGGTTTATTAAAGAAGAAGAGGAAGACAATCTGATTCAGGCTGATTCTAAGCCATTCCAAGCATTGAACCACTCGCTCAGTATATTGGCATTATTATCTCTACCTTTTGATGGAATAAGTGCCATCATTACGAAAACGATTGAATCTTTAGAGATATCATTGAGGGGCACAAAGCATGAACCAGGTTCACTACCTTTAGTTATCTATCAGTTGTCAAACCAAACAATTACCTCGTTAAGAGTTTGGAGTCAATTAAGAGAACTGATAAGATGTACCGAAACCATTACTTCGACGTTAGATAAATACAGCAAGAGCTTTTTAACGTATCCCGAAAGATTGTTGGGTTTACTCAAGAACATCTGCTATGATGACGACCTGTTATACGATGGGGAAGATTATTTCAAGTTGCTGGTTGGTGCAGAAGAAGTTCAAAGTATTGGTTTAGATTTCAATAAGTTGGTCCATGTCTGTTATTTGAAGCATCTGAAGCAGTCGTTGCTAATCATCATGATCAAGTTGCAAACTTTGAACTTCGATGCTGATGATTGTAAAGTGGAAGATTTGCAGGATTTAGAGTACGATTCAGAAAAATTGAATGAAATATGGCAAAAGTTCACTGGAACCAATTGCAATGCCGGTAATGTTGTGTATTCTATGTTGATCAAGCTAATGACACCATTTTTAAGAAAATGTTTGATTTATTCATTTGTTCGCTTCCCTGTGATAAATGCATATTTGTGGCCTGATTTGTCAACATTTGATTTGGAATGTGATAAACTATGCTCTGTGTTAAATCTACCATCGGTCAAGACTGTGTTGGCAGAACTTCCGTTGAACGATTTTGTCAACATTTCGCACGAAAACAAACAAAAACTTGTCGCGTCAAAAGTTCACTATCCGGGAAGAATCAAACTAACAAACTTGCCTTTGAGGATGAGTACGTTTTTCAGTGAATACTACTACAACTTGAAAGAAAGGCCAAGTGACCCCGCCATATGTCTGTTTTGTAGTGGAATGGTTGATTTACAAAATTCAAACTATGGTGATCGTATTGGATCGTGTAATGCACATGCAACTTGGGAGTGTATCAATGGTGGCTTAGGTATTTTTTTGATTCCAAGAAACAACTGTATTTTGCTATTGAATAAGAAAAAGGGATCATTCTTTGAGAGTCCGTACATTGATGACCACGGTGAAAATGACGAGGATTCAAGGAAAGGCCACGACTTGCATTTATCGTCTTCGAAATACGATGAAATTATGAAAGTCGTTTGGTTGCAGCATAATATACCTAACCAAATATCCCGTAAACTAGAAAGTCAGATTGATATTGGAGGATGGCAGACTCTTTAATTTTTGTATATAGATCTATATAACTTGTTTTGGTTCTAGTATTAGCACAGCACGTGTACTGTGAAAGACTTTTTAAAACAAAAATGTCATGAATTATAAAATATTGTGTTAAAATAACAAGTTTTGAGAAATATTTATCAAACCGGACATCCAAAAATGCTCTTTTTCATTGTTCTAATTGCATGGTAACAAGAACTCATTCATTTTGAAATCACCTGACCAAAGGAAGATTGGAAGTTGGAAAACAGAAATCCTGACGAGCTATAAAATATAAAAAAAATTAGCCATGCAGCTAGTATATTTTCAAAACATACAGATAGCCGATGTACAAATTGGGAATGCACTCTTGAAGAGATAGCCAGAGCTGGCTAGCAAACAAACACGCTTCCCCCGGAACAATGCGCAAGAAAAGAAAAGAGAAGCGAAGTCCAGAAAATCTTTATAGCAAGTATAGCACGCTATACGACTCCAATCATAAATAGAATAATATATAATACATTATATAAGCTAGCTATAACTTAAGAGTATCCATGGTATGAAACCCAACTACCCGCCGGAACAACGTTTGTAGTGCAACGCAAAGAAAAATAAAAAGAAAACGAAAACAGACAATAAGAAAGAGACTATCGCGCTATATAGTTTAATGGCTAGACCTAGCAATTGACGCTAACGAGCACAAACACGCCTCAAAGCAAGCAACACAGCACGTTTAGCATCAAAGCTCAGGCATTCCCAGCACACATGCGTAAACGTGGACACGGCTGGGTTGCCACCACTCCATACAAAACAGCATGGACCCAGCGTAAATACAGGAACGGGTCGAAACCACCACCTCAGATCTGCGATCTCCCCATGCAACCCGTGTTTTGAGCCTCGAGCACAGCCTTGTACTAATCGGGAAGCAGCAACAATAGCCGTCCGCATTGCACCGCATCGGCCAGTGCAGGCTGTGCAGCGGTACTTCCAAATCAGGCCAGCAACGCCCACAAAAACGGACGAGACGCGCTGCTCAGTTTTTTCGCCGCCCCAAATTCGGTTGAATAACCATGGTAACGTAAACATAGCACAAATCAAAACAATCCAAGAGGGTCTAGATCTTTAGGTTGATCCATCTTGATGCCAATTCGATATTTAATATAAATACAATCAATAATCTCCCTTTATTCGATAATCTTTTTTTCATTCCTATTAATTTCCAATCAATAATTCTAACTATATTCATTCATTACTTCCAACTACATTCATTCACTTACACATAAAATGCAATTCTCCGTCGTTTCCTTATTCTTCGCTTCCTCTGCTTTAGCTGCCTCCGTTTACGAAACTGAAACCGCTTTCTCAACTGTTTCCTCCACCATCTACGAATGTGATACCACTGTCACTGACTGCCCATACACCTCCACCGCTGTTTCTAACTCCACCTCTTCTATCTCCACTTACGAAGGTGCTGCCGCTGGTTACGGTTCATACTACGCTGCTGCCGCTTTAGCTGCCGGTGCTTTGCTATTATAAGCAGCTTTATGTGCTTGTTAATATAAGGATATTTGCTAATCTTCATAATTTATTAGAAACAAAATTCTAGTTTAGCTTTTAGCTATTTGACTTGGAATATTTGTATCAGGGTCCAGTTTATATTACTTTCTATGTATTTTTAATGTATTCAAGTTGAATAATCAGATCAATTAATAATCGTAGGTTAATAATATGGGCAAGCCATGCATACATGCAGTTGAACTAAGAACTGTTAAAATCTGCCTCTTAATTACTGTGAATTACGTAAAACGTATTATGAAAAAGGAAGCAGTAAATTCGTAAGAATTCGGTTTTTTTTTTTGATTAACCTTCCAGTTAATCTGGTAATGAAGAATGCATCTATCTGTTTATCTCTTATAAACTATCTGGTGTGCTCGACGTCG
>JAJMBU010000108.1:0-41923 GCA_030565405.1 Ogataea paraovalis
GTATCACTTGGAGTTTGGCGCCTTCATCGAATTCGATATCGAATTCTTGTGCCTTTTCTTTAACGGCTTGGAACGCTCTCTGTATGTGTTTGGCATTGACTTGACTGGATTGCGTGGTCGTGCAGTACAGCGTGATATCGTCCAAGTAGGTTACATTTTTCACGCAAGGGAGCGTGTTCAAGTTTTTTTCTACAAGCCCTCCTTATCAACTGATCTGGATTTTACATGATCAAAGCCTAATCCCAAAATTTGTTGTGTTTGGCCTCTTTAGCTTAGTGGTAGAGCGTTGCACTTGTAATGCAAAGGTCGCTAGTTCAATTCTGGCAAGAGGCATGTTTTTTTTTTTACTTATTCAGTGTCTGCCCTTGAAGCTCTCTGAACGCGACTCGAGTTCAATTTTGTTTTTGCCATTACCAGTTTTGTTATAAGGTGCATGTTTAGTTGTTTTTCATGGAAACCTCCCTCTTACTGACCGAGAAAATTGATCGCAACACAAAGGTTTTAGATATGGCCCCTTCTCAGTTACAGATCAAGACGAGTGCCTTACGCAGGCTCCTCAAGGAAAAGAAACTTTACCAAAAGGATCTTGAAGATTCGGATCAAACGATCATCAGATTCCAAGCTCAACTTGTTGTCGGACCAGGAAATGAAGAACTAGAATACACATTGAAAAATTCAATCAAAATAAGAGATGAAACCAAGAGACTTTTGCCAAGCTTGGATGACAAAATTCTACAGGTGTTAAATTCGTTAAAGGAATACTTAAGGATCGATGGCAGTGAATCAACCGAAGAAACCGCTAAACTGATCAATGAGGCTGAACTAGAGTTAAAGGCTTAATTATGTTCCATAGGAAGCAACTACAACATTATGTTACTCCTGTTATCTGAATTACTTCTCTTATAAAAATTAATGTTAATTTAATCCTACTATCTATCTATCTATAAGCTCAGTCGGTAAATTTTATACAGATCAGTTACCAGAAGCACGTCCATTTTCGCTTTCCCATTCACGTAATGCTTCTTCCCATTCAGACTCCACATCACCACCACTTAAGTTAGCGTTATTAGTTTTCTGGTAGTATTCAATTAGCTCCTTTCTTTTCTCCTCTTCCAACTCATCCCATTTCTCCTTCTCATCGATCCATCTTTCCTGTATATCGATGTCTTCAATAAATCCCAAAGAAGATTGCCTTATAGCATCTGACCAAATGGAATCTCCTCCCAATTCGTTTGTACCAAAACAGTAACCATTCGACTTATCAATTGCTGACAAGAGGTTAATCATGGATATTTTATCTTCGATTGATAGCACCTGATATTCGATCAATCCAAAATCTTCTATAAGATCTGCAATCATGTCAGTCAACTTTTCATATTTTTCATTAAAAAATGCATGCGATCTCTGGTTGTTCTCAGTACGTATATACGGAGTCAAGTATTTCAAGTTCTGTGCCTCAGTATAATATTGCAAATTGAATGGTAACCCACCCTTCTCATCTTCTCCAACATCTTCCCCTCTTTTCTTTCTTTCTTGCTTATCTTGCTCATCATTAACAACATACTGCTTTAACAAGTCTATTTTTGATATCACATTGACCTGCGGTAAGTCTAGCTGTAGCATTGATCTTAAAGTCAATAGTAAAGACGATATATATTGCGATGGCACTGTCAAGTTTATCGAGTCTATCAAAGAAACAACACAGAACCTGAAATCAAGCTGTTTCACTAATGTTGCAAAGATATTGGCAAATATCGAATTGTTTGTAAATAACTCTATTTGACCTGGACAATCAAACAATATGTAGGTGGATTGTCCATCCAAACTAACCTCTAGTAAGTCTTTTACCTTGTCTATGAAAAATTGTAAACTTTGCTCGAAAACTTCAATACAGTAAAGCAAACCACCATTTGGCCCAAGCATTAGATTTTCATCATCCATTATTTCTTCTAAAGTTACAAAATCCCTAATATCAATAGTGCATTTATATGGTAAGCGATCATTTGCTGGATCTAAGTTCACAATCAAGGAGTTTCTTCCGATGGAGTTTAAAAACTGGTTCATACCCAAACAATAGGTAGATTTCCCGGCACCAGGTGGCCCTATCACAATCTGGCCATACGGCGGCATATCTATATGTTAGTAACTAGGCTAGTGTATGTTGAAATCGTGGTGTGGTGGAACAGTGAAGTTTTGACATGGGGGAAGGAAAATCAACAGGGCAAACTTTGTAACCGATTTGTCAGGCCGAGCGGACTAAAATTTTTTCTATCTTGCTTCACTTTGTTCTATTTTACTTCCAGATTGCTGAACGAAAACAAATGATCAATAGAAAAGTAATCAACTTTTATTTTAGAGAGTAAATAGAGAACTCTAAATATATAAAGAGATGCAGGCAGAATTATCACTCATCGACTCGATCTTGTACAACCTTGTAGCTGCTAAACAACTATACGAGTTTGAACTTGACCATTTACCAACATTCATCAACCTTACAACGCAATTCAAGAATGAGAAAGAGTCTGAACTGAAGAATAACAGCGAAATATTTGGGACAGCGTTTGATAAAGAACTAAAGTTCTATCAGAATAAACTAGTAGATTTGAAGAAAAGGGTTGAGATTCTAGATAAAGACATTTTGGAAAGAAAGCAATCCAGACAGAAGTTGATTGATCTTTTTGACAGTTTAACCAAGATAAATTCAATTGAACAAGAAGAAAAAAGTAAGACATGCGATGGGGAAAATGATGAAAATGATGATTTCCTCTTAATGGAGATCAGAGAGGAATTAGATGACGATGGCAATATTATCTCCAGTGACGTGAAGCCGTACACTGATGCCAATCAAGAGCTTATGAATCAGTTTCAGCAAAGTGTCAAAAGGGACTCTGCAAAAACTTCTACTATTCACAGTACCTCTAGAAGTATAAAGGGCCCTAGTAGTGATGATAATAGCGAAAGCCTTACCAAGATAGTCGAGACAAAACAACAGGGTGCTTTGAAAGATGATCAACAAATAGACAGCAGTACTACACAACAACAAACCCAGCAGGAGGATCATTTCAGACCTTTCATGATAAGGGAAGAACTAGATGAAAACGGAAATATTCTCAGCAGATCGGCGGAACAATCTATTCCAAATTCATCAAGTGTAACTGAAACACAGGATAATGATATGGTTGATGAAGATCAGATCACTGAACTACTAGAAGATATGGGACTCAGTGATCATTTTATAAAAGATACTGCTAAGGAAATTTCATCTGAGAAATCAAATTCAGAGGAGAGCAAAGACCCCGTTAAAGAAGAACAGCCACCTGAGTTCCACACCCCTCCTGCAATTAATCCCGATGACCTACTAATTCTTGAACTATTAGCGGATGACGTTGTAGATGAGCAGGAAGATGACGGCGAATACAGAGAGTATGCTGATGATGAAGAATGGGACTTTGAGGAAGAAGAAGAGGAGGAGGAACAAGAGAAAGAGGAGCAAGATGACGACGAAACCGATGATGGATCCTACAACAAAGCAGCAGTGGCTATGGTACCTGGGAGTGCACAAGAATTGTTTTGGAGACAAATTCAAGAGATGAGAGGTAAAAGAAAACATCAAAAAAGTGATGAGGTCATTAACCACAGCCCAAAGGAATCAGAATTGTTAGTAGCCAAAGAAACCAAACCGAACGGAAAGCCAAAGAAGTCTGTAAAATTCTCAGAGAAGAATGAGGTCAAAGAAGTTGAGAACATTTGGGATGATTTGAGGAAGTCTGAAGTTGAGAACAACAACTCTAGGATTTCACAATTTAAGCTTTCAAGACAAACACGACAAAATCCAGTAAGTGAAATAATGTCTGATTCACAACTGCCATATACGTTGACCGATGATAACAGCGATGGCGTTATAGCTGATATTGTTGAAAGACATATAGTTGAAGCTACCCCAATAGCACCTTCACCAATAATCACTAGGAACTCCGAATCACTTGTTTTCCCGCAGAAACTAAAAAAGCTGGATGGAGAAAGTACCAGCCCTGACAATGGATTAATCAAGATAAGCGGTTCTAAACAATCAAGATTTAAAGCTGGTCTAAAAAAGTTGCCTGTAAACTCAAAGAGTGCTACGATCAATCAGGTAAAGAATAGCGCACCAAGCACCGACAAACTTACAATAACTGAAAACAATGCCTCAGATATACCAGCCACTGATAAAAAGACAAAAGCTCCACCTGACGAGAATGAAATAGGGCCCATCTCTAAGCTTTCTTTTGAATCAAAATTGAGTTCTTTAAAGTTTGGAGGACTTGCAAAGAAGGGCAGAAAATCTGTTGATGCTTCTCCTATAAATGTCCCGAAAGATGTCAACCCACTGCTCATCAATCCTGAAATCAACGATGAAGATTTTCAAGATATTAGAGAGAGCTTTTCAGATGAAGATCCAGATGACGAAAATGGGCAACTCATGAGAGAAACCATATCTGAAGGCAACAACTTTGGTAGAATTACCAAGCCAATACAGAGACCTGCATTACCTGAAATACCAAAAAAAGAGGGTGATTTAAAGTTGGAAGCTTTGAACACATCTTTGGACTATAGAACTCTTCAAGACGATATGGACACCATGGCGAAGGCCTACGTCTTGGGATTGTATGACGACGACATAGCTACCGAAGGGCAACTTATAAATGATCTAGAGGACTTCGAAGATCACAATGCCATAGTAGAAGCCAATAAAACAGAACAATCATCAGCTACAAACGTCAACGAAGGAGATATAGAGGAAATTGGACAAGATGATGATGGTGAAAAAGAGGATGCAGAACGTGGAGACTCTGTTCTAGCTGAAAATATAGTTGAGCGCGAAATCACATTACCTTCGGAAGATCTTGATGAACTTGATATTTCTTTAGACGACGGCGTCTTAAGTAACAATGTTGCCATTGACTATTCGAGACTAAGAAATAAGATGATACATCAGTTCAATGGAGGATTTAAAAAGACAGAAAAGGAACTAGAATTTGAACCAATTGAAGAGGTGAAGACTAGTAGATTTAAGGCAGCTAGATTAGGTATGAGATACTCACACTAGCGGAAATTTAGACTCCGAGATTAAAATACCTTTTTACACATTCATTCCCACCCTTAATTTGGTAAATTTTTCCTATATAATAAAAAGATATTCATACAAAAATAAAACAAAAAGTTCATATAGTTTTAACAGCCTATTATTATTATCATTAGCTATGTAATCAATTGGTGACTCTTAGCTTATTGGTCTCTTGATATCCACCAAGCATGAAAGGCTCAATACCAGCTTCTTGTAGATACTGCAGAGATGCGGATCTTTGCTTCTCCTCAATTTTGTCTTCACGGTTTTCCATCACAGCTATCTTACCATAGACTTTTCTTATCCTCGTTGGGGTTCTTGTGAAAACTGAAGTATCCTTCGGTATCTCCACTTTTTTTCTCATCACTTGTGTTGCTCTCTTTTGTAGTTCAATTTTGTCTTGGTGGTGCATGGGTAGTCTTGGAGGGGTTGAATTATCGATGATCTCCACTTTCTTGTGCTGGTTACTGTAATTTCTAACTTTAAACTGGTTGATTGGCTCAATCGGAAGATTTGGAAGTGGTTTGGAAAAGTTATGAGTGGTCAGCGGAATAAGGAACGATACTTCGTCGTTGTTTGAATGAAATATCTCTTCGCTACTGCTTGAGTCCGATTGTCCGTATGAGAACAACGATAAGCTTGCTTCGTCTGTAGAAGATTGTGGTGAAGACTCAACGTCCGTTGGTCTTTTATTTCTACCTTTGTCGTCGTCGTCGTCGTCGCCGTTGTCGTCATCGTCCATATGCATGTATGTTTCAATCAAAGATGAAGTTAAAGAAAGTTTTGATTCTTTGTATTCACTTTCGACGGAATAGAAAGTATCATTGGAACTATTCTCCCCAGCATCTAACTCACATTCATCGGAGACCCAGCTGTTTACATCATTCAAATCATCACTACGTTCAATATCGTTGTGCTGCTTGTTATTTTGTGGGGTTAAAGGTAGCAATTTGAGGTAGTTTTTTACCGGAATTGAAGGTTTACCGGACATCGTGTGTTTCTCGGTCTCGAATGGAGCTATAGAGTTATCCGGCAACGTTTTCGTTGGCTTAGAAATAACCTCTTTATTGTCCATAGAAGATAGAAGTTTTGGATCAAATGTGAACCTCCTGATTGTTTTCTTAAGGGGAACATCCATACCCAAATATTCTTTAGGGTTGCTAATACCATTATAACTCATATGCTTCCGTTGAGGGGTGTCAGGTTTGCTAGTTGGGAAACTTGGTGGTTTGAACTCTGTTATACTGGATACTGGTACATTATGTAGTGACATGACCCTGAGTTGTCTGCTTAATCTTTTGAATTCCATTTCTTTTCCTGGGTTCGAAGTTTTCGCTTGAGGTAACGGAACGTCAACTTTCACAGTTGACAGATCCAATGGATCAAAAAAGTCTCTGTCCTGGAGTATCTTTTGGCCAGTAAACTTTCTCATATACAATTTCTAAATTATTATTTCTCCCTAGTTTTCTGAACAATTCTCAATATGTTGACAAAGTATGGCTTGAAAAGAGGAGACACTCTTGATAAAGTTAAGTGAAAGAAGACTTTGGTAAAGTGAATCGGAAAACCTCAGAACTCACAGGAGGGCGACGATCAGATCAAAGCCAATCCCTATACACTTCAGTCATTATTAATAAAAATGGCTTCACATTGTGTTTCCCCGAATGTGGTCATCTGCTGTGCAATTCGATGTCTCTGGCCACTCACGTTGCAGTTCCACTGATGGCTGTTCTCTGAGAATTACCGCATTGGGAAGTTCTTGGGGAAGCCCCCTGCACAGCCAGCAAAAAATTAACGAGCATCGGTTGGAAAATTTTCTCAAAAAGAAAAAAAAAATAAGCGAAGCTAAGGCTTGATCTTTTAGAATCGGAACGGTTTCTAAGGTAGGTGAATTTTCTGGACACAGGACAGCAATTTATAAATAGAAACATGAGTGTGGATAAGGAAGGAATCTCACAGAAAGAAATCAAGCCGGCTTTAGAATCTCGGCTAGGGAGGGACTCGCCTTTTGATTTCGGTCAAAGATATTTAGATAACGAAGAGGATGTCTTCAATTACAATGCCTGGTATGTTGCACTATAATATTATCAGAGGTCCCCTCAAAATAACCACTAACACAATATTTATTGTAGGGATAATGTTGACTGGGATGAAGAACAGATACAAGACTTTGAAGAAAAGATAAAGAAACAACACGAGGCACCTGTCTCTAATTTTGACAAAAAAATCTTCAACCAAAACCCAGCTAAGTTTTGGAATATATTTTATAAGAACAATAGGGAAAATTTCTTCAAAGATAGAAAATGGTTACAGATCGAATTTCCCTCTTTGTATGACGCTACAAAAGAAGATGCTGGCTGTAAGAGTATTATAGAAATTGGTTGCGGACCGGGAAATACCCTTTTTCCAATCTTACAACAAAACAAAAATCCAGATTTGAAGTTATTTGGCTGTGATTACTCTGATGTTGCTATAAATCTAGTTAAAGAGAATCCATTATATAGCGAAAATGAAAACATAGTGAACGCTTCCGTTTGGGATCTAGCTAACGAAGACCTCAAACTTCCTGAAAATGTGAAACCACATTCCATAGATGTTGCAGTGATGGTTTTTGTGTTTTCGGCTTTGAGTCCAGATCAATGGAATCATGCCGTTCAGAATTTGTTGAAAATGATGAGACCAGGTGGTCATATCTTGTTCAGAGATTACGGTAGATACGATTTAGCGCAAGTGAGATTTAAGAAGAACAGATTGTTGGAGGACAACTTCTATGCAAGAGGTGACGGTACGAGAGTCTATTTCTTCACAGAGGAGCAGTTAAGGGAATTGTTTTGTGGAAAGGGCAAATTTATAGAGGAAAAAATTGGCACTGACAAAAGACTGTTGGTTAACAGAAAGAAACAGTTGAAGATGTACAGATGTTGGCTGCAAGCGAAGTTTAACGTCCCTGAATGAATATTTAGAGTATATAATAAACTATTTATGAACAAATAAATAATAAAATTGATTAATGTTCAACACAAACGCTGGTAGAAAAACCTTTGATACTATAGAAGAACACTATAACTCACCCAACTCTGGTTATCATCCTTATCGATATATGAAGAAAACTATCCAAGTACTTCATCATAATATATAGATCGATGATAGGCGCATCTAAGGGTAAGACAATCCCATGGCTTATCGGATGAGCAATGGTATACATTAAAGTGGAAGGGAACAAATCGGGAATCAAATCTTGTAACAGTTTACCTAATGTGATTTTCCTCGATAAGTTGGCAAGGACAGGTTGTAGCAACCTGTTGGAAAGTGGGAGATGAATTTTTATTGGTAAATTCTTCAAACTTGCAATGTTGGTGGGCAACAATTTTCTAAACATACTTTCAAACAAAACAGAGTTTCTTAATAGTGTGGATTTGTAGAACTCATTTGTTTGTGACTTTGGCATATTCATCATTATCTTACTTGATCCATTCAGAATATAACATGTTTCCTTCAATTGGTTTATCCAATAGCTTTTCAAACAATCAGGGTCCGAAGGCGGGTCAATAGGTATGATGTATTCAACAGGATAGTTGCCGTGCTTAACCATAATCTCCCAAGGGTGATCTCCTTGGGAAAGGATCGAAATAACACCATTATCAGACGTGGACTCAGATTTAGCTTCGGGGGTCGTTGTCAAGTCATACAACAGTCCAACTGGTAGGTTCCATCTCAGAGGAACACTCTCGAATTCAAACCACCAGTCGTTCACTTTAAGCAATTCAGGATCTTTCAAACTAGTTTTGAAAAAATTGAGAATGTCAGGGAGCGTGAAGTGTAAATATGAGTTCCTGTTTACCGTGGTGTAATATTCAATGATGGGGATTGTCTGTTTGCCTGCATCTTCACCACCGGAAAGAGAAGCCAGAGTGGGGTCTAGTTTAAATTTCAGGTTAATAGTCCCATCCCATATTCTAGATATGATTTCAGAGGAACTCATTTATTATACATAGTTAAAGAAGACGTATTGCACTGTAATCTTGCCTGTCACTGGAATTAACTCTCTCACAAACAGCTAGCCACACTGATATGTGCTTCAATGTGCTTGCATGCATATGCAGATATCCCGCTTAGTTCATAATCAGTCGCGTAATCAAAAATATGATATTACATGATGACAGTGTCATACGCACTCTTCATTTTACTATATATGTAAGTTAATTGAATAAGAATAAATTTCTATATCATGTGTTATAAAGAAGAATAAAAAGGGAGTAATAATGAAAACATCACAAGGACGTCTTCGAAGAATAGAAAAATATAGCCGTCAAAAACAAGTAAACACACATAACGATGAAAATAAATACCAACCTATTCGTTTCTATATATTGTAACTTCCAAATCTATAATGCTGAACCAACAAAAGAAACAAGAACAAGAGTTTTCTTCTAGTTTATTTTATTTAGGTAGTTTTGATAATAATGATATATATATATATATATAAACACAAAGATGAGGAGAAAGTTATGGGGATAACAATGCAAGTCGGAAAACTGCTAGGTTATTATCCAGATATTTTATAAGTTCTTGATAACTTGTTCAGTGAAGTGGGAGGTGGATGAAGTACCCTTCAAATCTCTAGTTCTATTTTCAGCACCTGAAGCAATAGTATTCAAGACAGCAGTTTCAATCTTATCAGCATAAGAGTTCAAGGACATGTGTCTCAACATCATACAAGATGACAATAGTAAAGCAGTTGGGTTAGCTAGACCTTTACCAGCGATATCTGGGGCAGAACCATGGACAGCTTCGAAGATAGAAACCTTGTCACCCATGTTACCGGATGGGGTCAAACCTAAACCACCGATTAAACCAGATGATAAATCGGACATGATATCACCGTATAAGTTTGGCATAACCATCACCAATTTCTTGTAATCGGATGGATCAGCACACAATTTCAAAGAGGTGTTGTCCAATAGTTCATACGATAGCTTGATATCTGGGTAATCTTTACCAATCTTCTTAGCGGTTTCAACGAACAAACCATCTGACAACTTCATGATGGAAGCTTTGTGGACAACCAGAACTTCCTTCTTACCAACAGACTTGGCGTATTCGAAAGCGTATTTGATAACTCTAGCGGAGGCTTCTTCGGTAATCAACTTGATGGATTGAACGACACCAGGAACGATTTCATGTTCGATACCAGAGTATTCCCCTTCAGTGTTTTCTCTGATAAGAACGGTATCGACACCTTCGTATGGGGTCTTGTAACCTTCGACAGACTTACAAGGTCTGACGTTAGCGAACAAGCTGAAGGTTCTTCTTAAGGTCAAATTCATGGATTGATGACCTTTACCAACTGGGGTAGCTAAAGGACCTTTCAATGCAACCAAGTTCTTGTTAATTGAAGCGACAGCATCGGCTGGAATGGTAGTCTTACCGTTGATCAAGGATGGAGTAACGTCGACGGTTTCCCATTGGATTGGCACTTGTGCAGCAGAGTAAATCTTAGTGACAGATTCAGCAATTTCAGGACCAATACCATCACCTGGGATCATGGTGACTGTGTAAATACCTTTATCGTTTGGCTTACCAGTGAATTGACCGGTGAAAGAAGCACCAGAGGTGGCATAGGATCTGAATAAGGTAGCAGATCTCTTGGTAGAGGTAAGTCCAAAGTTTCTTAACATTGTGTGTGTATGTGTGTGCAATTTGACGATAAAGATAAGATTGATTCCAACTTAATCTGTGATGACGGAGAGAAAAGAAGCAGAAAAGAGGGATTATAGAATTAGCGACAAAAAATAGCTGACCAAAAACAATCCATGAATCAACTTGCAAGCTACTCACTCACTCTCTCTCTTCCGGAACTTGGATCAACCAACCAGCGCAGATTTGGCAACCACGACGGGATACCACCAGCTGAGGTAATCACACCCCACACACCGGGCACAAGCACCAGCTACATCACGTAATCAACCGCACAGAGATCACGCCCAGCAGGCAGCAGCCATCGCCGAAGTCGAATCCGATCCAGATCCCACGCCTGCACAGCCTCAGAAAGCCCAAAAGTCCGAGCTCGGCTTCGCTCGCCGCCGCCGCCGCCGCTTCTACTAGCTCAATAGTGTATACGTTATAATTTGTTTTAATTTCAATTTTTCGTGCGCGTATGTCTGGACTGTGGAATATGTCGATATAGGCTCAATATCAGAATTCATATGGCATGGCCTATAATGATTCGCGTATATTTATTTACTTAAAACTTAGGACTTACACTAGCTAGAATTACCAGAAAAAAGTCATTTTATTACTATTAAGTTATCTTTATTCAATCTTATTGATCCTTTCTAGTTTACTTCCAAATAGATCAAGTACTTATATTCCGGCAGTTCACGATGATACCTACACTCATACACTCAGACTGCCTCTTCCTTCCTTCACTCACTTTTAGATCTTTTGAATTTGAATTTTAGCATCACATAGTAGCCTGCTATCATCGCAACTACGTTGGACACTACAAAGACCCAGAAGATCCCAAAGTTCCTCCAGACGTTGCTGAAGTACATGTTCAAAGACCTGGTAAATTCTTGTCCCTTACTGTACGCACAGTAAGTACAGTACGAGGTCTGCGTTCCACTTTTCACATACCCACCACTTTCTTTCATATAATCCCTCATGTAATCCCCACAATTCATTCCCATTTGGGGTCTCAGCAATGCATACTCATCTGTATCACACACAACAGGCCTATCTTGAAACAGAATCGTCATTAAATTCTGTAAAAAGTACGTGAATGGTGACTCATAGTAGACAGTATACTTCCAGAAGGACGGTATCAATGGAAACGGCTGCATGGCACCACAGAAGACAACTAGGAAGCAAAACAATACAGCGTCATATATCCCACAAATCAATATATCCGGTGAAATATACAAAACACCAATGGAAAAGCTCACATAGTACAACTGGAACATTATTGCGTAAGTCAAGTAGAAGAGACCAGCTCTGTTGGAACTTGAATTGATGTCCCACGTAAAATAAAAACATAAAAACGAAATGGTTGAACCGATAATAGAGAAGGGTATTTCAACAAGCAATTGACATAATGGCAAGATAGAGAAATGAAATAATCGATACTCTCTTTGCTCGTACAAGATTTTAGAAAAATTACACCGATCTTGAATCTGGTGCATCAAAGGTGAACTCACACAAAGAACCATGAAGATAGCAAAAATGGAAGATTGTAACGATTTAAGAGAATGATCAACTCTCCAAAATGTGAAGCCAATGAACAGGCCACTAACGATGAACAACAGGAATTTGGAAATCATGTAATCACTGTTCCTACTTACTTCGATGTAAGTTCTCTTCAAAATAACGATGAATTGTCTCATATACGATGTGAGTTTTGAATTTTGCTTGTAGGATGTTTCCGATTCCCAATCTGCCCCCGAATCAGAATGAAATCTGGATAGTTCGAGCATCATATTGGAATACTCTCTAGAATTCAGCCATCTGCCAGACCAATCAATATCCTGATCCATCAAATCAATGATATAATCGGCGACATTTTCGTTTTCAGAACATGCTCTAAAGTTCTTGTCGCTGAAATAATGTAGCATCTGATCCATATTACCAAAATAAGTCTGGTATCCCTTTTTCAACAACAAGACTTTATCAAACTGCTCAATCAAGGTAGGCGAAGGTTGATGAATCGTGCATAACACACAGATCCCTGCATCAGAAGCTAGATTTCTCAAACATGCAATTAGATTGTAAGCAGTTATGTTATCCAAGCCAGATGTAATTTCATCCACGAACAAAACTTTTGGTTTGGCAACCAACTCAATACCAAGACTCAACTTTTTACGAAGCTCCAAATTCAATCCTTTGATTCTAAAATTCTGGTAGTTTTCAAGACTCAACAGTTGCAGTATTTTCTCAATGTAAAAATCACCGTCATTCTCGGCGTTTCTAATTTTCGAATGTATAGTCAACAGTTCCTTCACAGATAACTGATCAATCAACAATTCTTGTTGTTCAACGTATCCAATTGAATCCATATCTATCGAAATACTACCACTGCTGATCCTACCTTGTTTGAACCTCTTTGAAATGGTGTTTAGTAAAGTTGTCTTCCCCGCACCCGATGCTCCCATCAACGCGATAAATTCTCCTTGCCTAATATATCCGTTCACGCTGTTAATCAACTTTTTCCCACTATCAAGACTGTAGGATAAATCTTTCCAGCTATAAGCTTTTGAATCGGTAATTGAATTACACTCCTTTTCATATCCAGGTACCACTTTTTCCTTGTCAAAAATTTGTTCAACGGGCAAATATTTAGAGCTGTTCACCACAAGTTTAGGACAGGTATATTCGGTTGAAATTTGTGTTATTTCCGATCCAATCAATTCAAAACAGACAAACCCAAGGAAGAACCCAATCAAGATACCCAAGTTTCTCCAAACATGACCAAAAGTATACCCAAATGCGGAACTCAAATAAGCGTCACCTTCCACAAAATCGTTTCCAAGGGTAGCACCCTGCCAAGCACAAATCTTATCGGATATACTTATAGAATCATAAAAACTGCCTGTTGGAATCAAATTTATACAATCCATCGTCTGTCCATGCAGTTCCAAGGCCATCATTGATTCGAAGGCGTACATCAACGGATTTGTATAGGCTAACCAATATTTGAACCAAACTTTCATTTTATCTAGCTGAACAACATATGAAGCATACATTGCGAGCCAAAGCAAGACTAAGCCTGCAATAGCATTTGCTAATGCCACTGTTTTGGATAATCTGGCAATTAAATGGTATAACTGATTAATCGCCAAAGAATTAATGAATAAGAACAACCAAAAGCCAAAAAACCCACCAGCCGTTGATCTCAATCCAGTGGCAAAATAGAAAACAATCACAAAAAAGAACATTCCTACCAACTTGAACGGTATTTCAACCAAGATGTCAGAAATTGACTCGATACTGGGTCTGTAAAACATATAATCTTTGGATTGCTTACTGATAATGAAGGAATTACCAAAGTTCTTCCGAACTTCAGAAAGTGCAATAAAGCAATACAACAACAAACAGAAATAGATTACAGAGCCTCTAGCAAATGATCCAAGCGTATTCATATCCAACCTCAAAAATAAAGTCCCAATACAAACAGACAAAAACGTCAAAGAAACTATTTGAACCGAATAGTAGAGATAGTTATTAAGATTATTTAGAAGTGTTCTTTTGAAACAAAATACAAACTGTCTAAACAATCCTGCCTGATACGTTGATGTTACCTTTTTGTTTTTGATATCATTGGGCAACTCTTTGATACCTTTATCAATCTCCTGTATCAGAGCATTATACTCGTCACTTGATAGCCAAGCAGAGTTAAACTCTTCTGGTGTTTGTGGTATATTAGAAACGGAAGAATCAATAATGCTTTTCTTTTGATTAATTGAGATTTCATCATTAATAATCAATTCAATCAATTCCATTGTGGTTTGTCTACGGCTGCTTTTAACATAACCCAGTTTTGCGAAATAAGGTTCAACACCTAAAATTGGACCAAAATAGATTTGCTTACCATTATATAGCACCAATATCTTATGAAATTGTTCAAAGATTTCTTGAGAACCTTGATATAGGGTACATAGGAATGTTTTATGATATTTTGTAGCCAACTTATTCAAAGTGATCAAATAGTTTAAAGCTGTTGAAGAATCCAAGCCTCTTGTTGAATTATCACTACATGTTATTGAACCATTTGCAATCAAGGACTCAATGATCGATAACCGACGTCTCTCACCACCAGATATGCCTCTAACGGCTTCTCCGTCTCCAACTTTTGTGTTTAGAGCATGTGAAAGTTGAAACGTTTCCAGCAACTCGGAAATCAAATGTTCTTGCAAAGGTTTGGGGAAATCATCACTGGATTTACACCCAATTGCGAGATCTAATGTTTGTTTCACTGATAAATGAGGGAAATGTAAATCAGATTCACCATTGAAAACCAACTGGTCAAACGATTCCAAGTTTGTTCTAACTATATTATTGTTGTCCCTGTTAGAATGCTGTACAATCTTTCTTAACAAGGTTGTATTAGGTTCTTTTGGTCTTCCCAAAACTAGACATAGCTCACCACTTTTTAAGCTAAAATTAATATCGTCAAGGATTTTCACTTTTTGGGGTAGTAATCTTAGATTCGTGAAAGTGTTGGAAGATAAGACACTAACGCCAAAAAGACCGAGATCTGCAGCTGTATTTTTAACCTTGGCTTCAACTTTAAGACCACGAACATACAAATCGGAACTCGATGAGGTGCTAAAGAATTGTTCCATTTTTAGTAGTTTTGTGAACAAATACAACGGGATAAAGAGATAACGCTACTTAGAGCAAAGGGATCTTGCAATAGGCAACCATTTGCATCCCATTTGATAATAAGAAGAATACCTAAGGGGTAAACTTTGAACCACGAGAACCTCAAGCTAAATAGGGAAGAATAATTTAGAGAGTGCCCACTTATTTAAATTTAAATTAGAGTTATAGACCGGCTATATACAGCCCGTACGTGCGCCACCCCCCTATGTGATCTCTCCCTTGTGTACGGCTGTCGGAATTCGGCTTCAACAAGTGATTATGAATTTGCAATAATATATATATATATATCATACTATACTGCAGCATCTATTTAGCCAATAGCAAAACTAGCTATCATAGTGTAATAGTGTTGTAATAAACAGTGTGTTATCGATCTATAAATAGACGGACTGAATCCATGAAAAATAGGGCCATAGATGGTGCGGAGGTGAGGCTTCCCCGAGTACAACAGACAACTTCCGCCGCCCACATTTCTCACAATAGGCACGCAATCAGGGCACACCGATCCAGAGGCAGCTGGCCGACTGCCCTTGTGGGTTGAGGGAACCCGAGAGGAAGCATGGATGAACAGAGAGTTAGACCATTGTGGGTTGTGAGAGGAATTATTGAATTCAAAAACATATATATATATACATATAATATTGAAAGAACACAATCGAGTAACGATTCACGAGAATCGAACCATAAACGCACCACAGAAGCCAGTTCGACGAAATAGGAAATTCCTTTTTTCCATTAAAATAGAGCTTTTTCATAGAAAAAAATTGTCCACATCCCGTCTCATTGGTTGGCCGCTTGCCCAATTAAAAGTGCCTGCAACAGAAATAAAATTCTGAAACCAGCTAGAACCAGCCGTATTCAATACCAGAGCTTCCTAAATGATGAAAGTTTTGGAGTGAATATAGAAACACACGTGATAGGTATAATATATATGCATATATATATGAAAGGTGCAACAAGTTGCAACAAGGTGCAATAATATATGTTATTTATCAGCCGTGTGCCCAGCAGCAGCAGAGTTGGGGCTTAGATTTCCTTCTTACAAACGATAACCCAACTGCCCGAAAACTTTACGCTTCCATCTCGTTTTCGGACCAAAACCATAAATGTATAAATATGTATATATATATTGTAATCCTGAAGTTCCCTGTGTTGATTACTCTTTTTTTGTTGTTCTTGTTCTCTCCTCTTTTTTTGTTGTTCTTGTTCTCTCCTCTTTTTATATATATATTTTTTCAGCTTTTCTAGTTGTAATTGAAGAAAAAATATTCAAATTAAATTAAAATGAGAATTTCACTATTGCAAATCGCCTCCACTTTATCAACTTTAGCCATTGGTTCGAATGCTTTAACTGGTGAAGAATTGGCTGCAGTCGAGGTCTTATTCGAAGATATAGAAGCGCACCAATCGGATTACTACTCCTTCGTTGTCAACAATGCTGCATCTTTCACTATCCCAGACGAATTGATTGGGATTTATACCCAGATCACAACGTACACCGATGATTCTTACACTTCTTTGTTTTCAGCAATCGACCCAACCGAAGTTTCAGCCATCGAATCGATTATTACCGCTTTACCATGGTACTCAACAAGATTGTTACCAGCCATTGTCTCTGCTGAAGCTGAGTATCAAGTAACCGCCGATGTGACATCAGTTAGCTCTGCTTCTTCTTCGTCCTCTGTACCAGTCAGCAGCTTCATCAGCAGCGCCCCTCCTTCTTCATCCTCTTCTGCTTCTGATGCTTCTGATTCAGTTTCTACTGCGTCAGACTCAGAATCTTCTTCTTCTTCTGCTGCAGGTAACAACGTAAAGGTTGTTGGTGGAAGTGCATCTGTTTTGGTCGCTCTATTTGGTTTGCTGTTATTCTAAAACTAGTTTCGGTAGTTGGCATGATATAGATACTTTTATTTAAAATACTTACTGCATGCTTTATATTGTATATCTTAATACATAATTTTGGTTTTTTTAAAAAGAGATAAGAAAACTAAGTTCAATTAATAGAAATTAACTCGATCCGTTGAATCTCACTCCGAAAGTGGAGTCTTTGGGCAGGTTATAGTTTGGCTGCATATGGAATCACATGCTTCCAGGTATGAGCTTTCTGAGGGTTGCATCCAAGGATGCACCTCCTATCTATCAAATATATTTATCGTGTGAAACGTACCTTTAACGCATAGCATAAGCATCATTGTAACAAGCAAAAAAATAAAAATTACAAACGAAAGCACATGAAAAAATCAATTTGCTGTACAAAATCTCACAACGTATGAAGGGATACCATTACCTGCAGTTCAGATTTCTCTAAGAAAATATTCTTCTCACAATACGCCTCCGTTTAAGAGGTTTAAAAAGATATAGCTTCTTACTTTACTATTTTTTATACTCAAGCTATGTGCATTTATGGTATGCGTACATGTCGCTCTCTCGTAGTTAACATGAAAAATAAGCCATTGGCAGTTTGCATGATGCATCTCTTCATCTTAATCCTTTGAAAATGGTGATGATAACAGGAAGATTGGCGCACACGTCAACTGTGAGGTGAAATTGAGGGTATAGCTGCGAACAGTGCAATTTGGAGGAATGCGCCCACCTAGCTTATAGAGCGCCATGCAGCACAGCACCTTGCACTGCAATGGCTTGCTACGGCGCGCGCCTTCCAATCTGCCCGTCCGTTTCTTGCGCAGCGATTTCACGCTGGCAAGCTTATAATTTGGCTGCTGCTGCCAGGCCAAACCTCCAGTTTTGGCCAGCCTGCTTTTCAGGGTTTCGGCCGTTTATGTATATGTGCAGACTTCATTGAAGCATTGCTTCCTAGGATGGTGCAAGTGGAGTTAAGATAGATACTGGAGACAAGCAGGTAGAAAAGAATTAATATATCAAAAAGAAAAATACAAAGACAAAAAAAACAAAGAAAACATACGATCACTCAAATAATTCGAAGTGAGCAATCATTATTGGTAATATCTGTGTGTTCTTTGAGGGGGAGCCTTAATCCTTATTGAGAGAGTCATGGATATTCAAGAGCTATGTGTGAGGAATCAATCGGTAGATCGTAATTTAAGCTTCTTTCGTAGTTTCCGTACGAAGGACAAAAAATACGATGTTTAAGTATATATGCCGTCTTTCTGTTTTGTTTTCCAAGCTACTAATTCATAATCTCAATAATTCTAGCCACGAACACATTTGTGTAATAATAATAATAATAATAGAACCATATTCTTGATGTGGTTAGATCACGTCCCATTCATGAGATGAATCAGCCACAGCTAAAAACTTTAAAACTTAAAAAACCCATCATGAAGAAGGACCCTAGATGCATGCCTGTCAGAGATAACTGATGATAATAAAGCAGCTTATAGTGTCGTATTTAGCTTTGTAGGAACTCAAGTTATTGTATCAAAAATGTTCCATCTTAATAAACACATATGTGGTCAGAATATCTACATCAATACATGTTTAGTGTATACAAAATAAGAGTTCTAAAAAGCGTATCTGAATTCAGCTTAGTCGTTAACTGGATCTCACCACTCGACGCCTCTTCGAAAAACTAGGCTCTATTACAGCTAAGGTTGTAACTGCAATGAGATTCTCACTACGTGCCAACAAACGCAAGTCAGTTATGGAGTGTCGACTGCAAGCACAAACAAACAAAAAAAAAAATAACACAAAACCACAAGAGAAGAAATTAAACTCAAGATCAGGTAATGAAATTACCCCATTTTTTGGGCGGAGCAAACCGGAATTCTTTGAAAAAGAATAAGCCCCATAAAGCAAGTGCCTGGACCCTTTCGGCGATACGGTCTTACGGTCCCACAGTAGTGAGTCCGAGCCCTAATAAAATTTTTAAGACTTCAAAAAACCCACGGTTAGAAGAAAAACTAAATAGCCAAGCGAACACAGACAGAGACCTCATTCGATTCAACAGCCACAGTCACGAGTCTTGTTCTATGGATATAAAAGTTATACAATAGAGAATAGAAGAGAGAAGAGAGAAGATCGATGTCTTTATAATAACATCTTCCACTTTATCATGATTTTCAGTGCACCAGATGTTCCCTTCAAACTTTAGGTATCCAGAAAACAAGCATTGAAAAAGACAATGTTGGAACATGAACAGGTGATATTTGTTGCTATTCCTACGTTTGTTTCTACTTTCACTCGTTAGCTTTTAAAATCGAGAGTAATTAAACAATTAATCTTCTGTTGCTATTTTTGTTTGTTCTCTGGGGATGCGTTTGACTGCATACCCGCATCGCCTTCGCGCCACTTGCATGACCGCCTACCTGCCTGCTAACAACTGCATTTCAGTTTAGCGGTATAGGCAAACTCTTTCTTTTCCCTTTTGCAAGACCTCGTAGTGAAACGAATGGGATGCAAACAACAAAAATGAATAGAAGGTGGGGTATTTCCAATTGCATTTTCTTTTCTCATCAGCCCATATTATGAAGCTAAATGATTAAAAAACAGGCTCAATGTGTGGCAGGTGCTGCAGAGCAATTACCACACACAATTTATGCCACAGCACAAAGTTTACAGCATCGATCGCGAGCTTGCGAATTCGCGTTCAACAGACACGCTGAGTCACTCTTGAGTCCTGACTGACAACCTCTAATATGAATGAATCATCACGATCCATCAATTAAGTAATCATCGAGCACAAAAATCAAAATGTAATAGCTCATATAGAAAGATAAGACCAGTGGTAAATTTATTATATATTTGATGTTCGTGTACATAGTAAAAAAGATAGAAAACTAAACAATATAAAAGATATACGGCTCAATGAAAATGTAATTGTAACTTCATCAAAGAAGAAATGTGATCAAAGAACAATAAAAAGCAAAAACTTCAAGCACGCAAATACGAAATATATAGACAATAATTAATTAATAAAAGAGAAGAGGTCCAAATGAAAAAAAAATAAACTCCTAGAAAATAATCGGCAAAAGAAATAAAAACCCACACCCTCACGCACACGCACACAGGTGCAACTCGACTCTGCCATCACAGCCGTGTCCCAGCTTTAGAACGACCATACCAGCTTAACTGTTATCTCTCATCTGCTGTACACTCTATCGTATTTCCACCAACATCCTCATCCTCCTGATCAACATCATTCGTGAGGTCGTCATCTGCTTCTTCGCCATCTTCTTCTTCACATTCATCGTCCAGCTCATCATCGCTCTCAGCGCACCTCTTTGGTGAATAGTCAAAATCTGAAGGAACCCCACAGTTCTTCTTAGACCTATTACTTTTCCAATGATTAGCCAACTGATACGATCTATAAAATCCCCTCCCACAACCCCATTTAATAGTATTACTACCATCTTTATCGGTGGTGTAACCCCGGCACCTGAATAGCTTCTGTGGGTTGCGAATATGATTCTCTCGAATATGTCTTCTTAAATCAGAAGGTGTAGAATAAGTGCAAGTGCATCCGTTGTATTGACAGCCATGAGGCTTCAGCTTTTCATGCACTGAAATGATATGATTCTTCAGTGACTCTTTTCTTGTAAAGTGTTTCTGGCATCTAGAGCAGTGGAACCTACCCTTGGATGAAGAGGCTTTCGTCTTTTTCTTTT
The DNA here is from genome assembly GCA_030565405.1 of Ogataea paraovalis. NCBI lineage: Eukaryota > Fungi > Ascomycota > Pichiomycetes > Pichiales > Pichiaceae > Ogataea > Ogataea paraovalis. The sequence continues at coordinate 21,067 of JAJMBU010000108.1, forward strand.
TCTTCTTAGAGAGCAAAACGTTATCCAAACTAATCGATCTATGGAAGTTCTTATTCAGTGATGAGGCCCCTGTGACAGTCACAATCGGGACCTTACTTGTTATTTGATTTGAATTTGGATTTAACATCCCTTTATCCATAGTTTGATAGTTGTTATCGCTGTAATTAATATTATCAATTGAAGCCGTTGAAACAAAACTAGAATGAGGAGGATAATCATCAATTGAAACGTTTGATTCATTACTCAAGCTTTGAAGGCTATACAGGCCTTCAGTTAAACTAGAATTTCTATGATAAAAAGCCAGAGGTGGTGAAAAATCATTTTCATCTTGTAGTAACGAAGAATCTTTGCTCAAATACGAAGGTGAAGAATTCTGTGAGAATGAGTTCTCAGAAGAGTGATAAAACGATTGACTGTAGCAATTACTCAAACTTTGGTACAGCTCATTATTGTTTGCCTTACCTTCGTTTAAGCTGTAGGTATCTGGGGATTGAGAAATTGTGGAGTGAGGAACAGACGAATCAGAGATGTGGTTGTCGTCCACCTCCGATTTAATCAATTGAAACTGTGGAGTCATCATGTCAAACGGTTGATTCCATTGGTGTTTGTTATCGATCTGTAGGTGGCCCTTGCTGTTATCGTGAATCAAATTATGGGACGACTGGTATAACTGTGTGGATGATGAATTGCACTGTTGCATAGCATTCTCAAACTGTTGGGCTTCGGTCAATTGTTGATTATACATGGTAGGTTGGAAAAATTCATTGCCTTTAGGTATTCTTTCTTTGATTTCCACTTTCGTCAACACGCCATCTGTCTCCAGTTCGTAGTTCATGGAACTTTTGTCAAGCATGGTAGGGAAGCCAAAAGCACCAAGGTTGTTAGGTAACAACAAAGGCTCAGTGTTTTCTAACTTCACAACTGGGTCCACTGAGATGCGATAACCTCCAGAGACGTCAACAAAGCTTGAATTTTCTGAACCTTCAAAAGTAAGTCTGTTTAAATTGCTTGAGAACATACTCGAGGTTGATATGTTATAGTTGATGTTTTGAATATTGCTACTATTACTATTGGTTTGGGTATTATTTGCAATATTGTTTGAACTGTTGTTCGATAATTGATTGTAGTTATTATTATTAGTTCCTGTGTTGGCTAGATGATTGAGTTGATTTGCAGATTTGTACTGGTATTGTGGTTTGTTGTTATTTGACTGTAGTTCTAGTAATGGATCACACTCATCTAATAACTGTAAGAGTTTGTAATCTCCCATTAAGAATGATCTAGGAGAATAATGTTGATAGAGTTGATACTAGATTCAGTATTAGCACGATAGATATGTCCAATATCGGTGAAATAGGAAAACCTTGAAGGAAAAGAAAAGAAAAGAAAAAAATTACCACGGTAGAGAAACCGAGGTATCAAGGGTGCATGTTGTTGATCGAAAATTTGAAGAGAGAATGGAAGCATTATATATACAAAAGTAAATCACCCATAAGTATCTGTAGAAGCTCCGTAAATGGAGACTCGTTGGAATCTACCCATTGAGCTGCATGTGTGCACCACGGGACTTCGTTATGTTGGCCCGTCCGCGTGTGGAGTGCGGTTGCCTCTGCTGCACCCTGTGCGGTAGGTAAGTCGATGTGTGGGCTGCTGGCAGTTTGGGCCAGCCCACGGTGGTGGTGCAGCTGCAGCCACTCCAAAGAAGAAAGAGCTTTTTTAACCTGCATCACGTATCTCCGTTAGCCTCAACCTGCAGTTGCGTCTGCGCGTGAACTTTTTGATTACCTGCAGCTATAGCTTAAATTTTCTGTGCTGCGGCGGTGGCGGTGGAAGTGAATCATTCGAATGACACCCACCCTTGTCGGCAATATTGTGCTAATTATCGATATTCACACTCTGCTGGCCTGTCACTCGGCCCGAGGCTTTACCCCTAATCCTCAGATTCGTTTTGGAGAAAAAGACAAAGCGGGGCCAATGATCGATCGGGGGAGCCCGGCACTGCCACCGGGAAGAAATCCCAGTCGGAGAAATCTCCGAGCTTCCCTCCCCTCTCCCTTCCCGTTTTCCTTCATACCGGTAGTGCGTAAGCTTAATAACTCCCAGGTGTATATGTCTGTCTACTAATTGAAACCCCCCCTTGATTTGTTTATTTGATAACTCTTCGCTTTTTCTTATAATTTATTGAAACATTCAGGCTATCTAATCGATTGCCGTTACCTTCTGATTTATAACACTTTGACCTCATGCCACTCCACTCCACAATTCCCCTCATTTACTCTATTTACCTGTTTCTATCACATCTATGTCATGATCATTATGGTATGCTCGTATTCCTAGCCTTCGCGTCAAATTTCAATTCACACACAAGACAGAAGGCAGACTGCCATTATATCCTACCTACATTGAAGTTCGCCATCATCCAACTGAGATTAGTTTACTGATACCAGCTTGTTTATTTGTTTGCAATTCGTTTTAAGGCTTCGAAACTTGGCTCTACATGTTTTAGTTTACGGCGCCTTTGCGCGTAATTTGTTATTTTTCACAGACAAACCAGCTAAGTTATGTTGGAGTCTACCGATTGATCAAAAACCATTATTTGCTTTTGAATTTCACGATTGATAGCTCCCACTAATGATGAACTCATATGGTTGTCAAATCAATCCTTGAGACGTTTTACCAAGGTATCAAAAAAGAAAAAAAATGAAAAAATTGGAACAATCCCCTATACTATGAAGTCATCAAAACGGGGCTTAGTCAGTTGGAGAAGATAGTACCGAACCGATCCTTTTTTTTGGTCTTGTTTTTAGCCGAAGTAAAATCTAAGTTTTATTGTTTGTGGGGAAAGGATATAAGAGCTAATGTAGAATATTTTCAGCCCCAATGGAATGTTCCAAAATTTGACACTGGCATATCTTTAGAGTTTATGCATGTAGTTATAGTTTCTTTTATAAGACTCATCTATTTCTCACTTTGGATTTAAATAACTACAGGGCCATTAAGTCATTGGAGCTTTGCAAGTTATCAAATTTACACACTGCCTTGTTTTTATTGCGCTTCATTTACACGTTTTCTTTATTTTATGTCCCGTCTTACGGGAGCGGTTCAGTTTACCGACTATTAGTCTCACCCTCTTGGGAACACTCGATTGTTGAGCGCTTCCTGCTATTACCTATTCCAGCAACATCTTGTTGACAAACTGAGGTCGCATGGCGACTCCGAAGTGAAGGGGTGATAGATACATATATGCTCTTAACGTTCTGGTTGTAGACAAAACGGAAAGTAAAAAACTGAAAAAACCCGGTATGGTGTGAACTGATGGATCAAACTAATTCTTTCACTACTCGGTAACTGTGGGGATAAAAGTCTCTACCGCCCGAACAACCAAGAAACCAGTTGGACACTTCGAAAATAACTAAAAATTTCTGCAAAATAAAATACAAAAATATGGCTATGATAGTCATCTGGTAGATATTCGACTCTTCTTAGGGACGGCTGTATAAAATATACAACGTATCTGAGAAGAGTTGGTAAATTCGGCAGTATAAACGCGTTACCCATGTAGACTCTGTGTGGCTGTGCGTACTCTGTGCTCTGTGCGCTCTCCTTCTCCCCTTTTCTATGGACGATCCTCCTTGAACACCTGCAGCCAGGTCCTTCCGTGATTGGTAGTTCGAGAAGTCTCGAAATCAGACTACGGCATAATCACAATCCAGATTGGCACCCAGTCTATTTTTAGTTTGTTCAAAAGCTGTATAGTACGTGTTTAAACTTGCGCTTTACCTCGGCACTCTCTGGAATTTATGGGCAAACATCAATTGGTTGATCTTCCTGTCGCTGACATTATTCACTTTTCGCACTCGGGTACCTACCCAGAAGAGATAGCTTTAATCATATCGTTACTCAATACTACTCGAAAGTTTCAACTAAGCCACTCAGGAATTTATTGCACTTCATCTTTCCTTCAATTTAAATGCTGGACTGATATGCTATTAGGGTGTGATAACTTACAACAGTGAGATTTTCGGGGCCCATCGGTGTCCGTTTCCGTGAGGATCTTCGTGAAAAAAGGTACAAATATTCTGTCTGTAGTAATTGCCGTTCCATCACGAAAATCACAATAACTATCATATAGGCAAAAAATGGTAGAGCAAGTAAATGAGATGGCATATCTTGGTGATAATAGCCGATTCATGGACAGAGTATCTGGCGATCGGACCTCGGGTCAATCTATGGAAAAAGAGCCAAAAAAGAAAAGCAAACAACCCTACGTGGTACATCATACAAGATCCCGGGCCACCACAAGGTACCATTCCGTTTGGATTAGAGTGTGTTTTGTTTTTTTGGCAGCTCTATCCTCCCTGATGTCTTCGATGCTTATGTTCTGGGCGTTGGGACTATGTTGGTCTTTGCTCTGCGCCGCGTCGAGAATAATGTGATGGTCGCCATGGGCAGTAAAAATATCAAACAGTTCAGTTAACTTTGCCAGTGGTAACTTGGACTAGCTCCTCATATTTACGGTTTGTATTTGTTTGTTATTTCTACATTCTCGGCGTTTTTATCCTATTTATTAGGGAATTTTTGTAGTTTCCTCGATAGAATAGGAGATCGTGTTGCTTTTTGATGTATAACAAGATGAAGCTTAACATAGTAGATTGCGCCCAACAAAAGTGGAATTCATCCATCCATCTTGGTAATTTGAAAGAAAAGCATTTCATTTAAAGGCAGAATTAGGAAACTCTCGCTGTACAGAGGAACTCTGTGTGTGTGGTTGTGACTGAGGTCTAATTTATCATTTGCGGATGCTGCTGCGACAAATTACCACGGGAACGCTCGCACACAAAAGTGTAGATCTTTATTAATTGGACTGTTAGCGTCAGAGAATCTCCATATAACGTGTGACTCGTTGCATTATGTATCAATAGCCCCATGTACGGAGCGTGTTTCGCAGCTAGTATATAACCGAAAGAGGATACTGCTTCCGCCAAATTATATTGTTTGCCTCGAATTTCTCCCATATATGCTCTACAGCTAGCTATTCATTGAAATTCTGCCGCCTGTTATGAAGCATTGGAAATTGTTAAATTCCTGCTTAGTGATCTCCCTCAGCTACTATTATATTCTCTTAGATCTTTTTAACACGTCGTATTAAAACCAATGCAAGTAGGAAATTCTGATTCTTTTAAGTGTTTGGAAGGAAATTGGAAAATTGGCTACACCTGGGACTGACTTTTTGAAAGAATATGGAATCAAAGTTATAATGGCTGTATAATATAATATATATAGATATATATATATATATAATTTCTTCTCATAATGCAAAATGCTTATTGTTAGGTGGGGTCCGTATAAATTAAGCTAAATAAAATCCATGTGGCGCACGCTACCACGCAGGCACAATCAACTTATTTATATGAGGCGTTGCTTTGGGTTATTAATTTTGGGGGGAACTGAATAGTCGCACTTCACTTTAAGAGATTAAGTTTGAGTCTTCAAAAATCGAGTGACAGTCGCGACGGTGTCCCCCGCCCCATTGAATCGTCCCGAACGGGAAAGAAAATCACTGATTTCTGATGGATCCTAGACAAATTGTTGCATTCAAGATCATTTTGTATATAAATATATCAGATCTAAATTTGATTCCAAAATAATTCAGGTAAAGATTCATATTTATTGCTAGTCATAAATTTATGATGACAGATTTGGAGCCACCATCAAATGTTAATAAGAAAAAAGAGTACAATTCGCATACAGACTATAGTAACCTTCTTAGAATAGTCAATGAGAACTCATTATCAACAGTCACGTTAACTTCACTGTGCCTTGGAATTCTGATAGGTATTTCTATCGCACTTCTTCCTGTTGTATCATTTAAGCAAATTTTTCTATACGTTGTACTTTTGTGCATGTTCCATTTTTTGGAGTATTACACCACGGCAAAATATTCGTTTGATAAAGTTAACACCGATTCCTTTTTAATATTCAATGGATTTGAATACCTATTTGCACATACAGTTGCCGTTACAGAATCACTGATAGAGATTGTGTTTTTCCGAAATTTCAAACTTGGCCATCCATATATTTCCGGATTAGGGCTCGGAATCGTTTTATTTGGTCAGTTTCTGAGGTCTATGGCGATGGTCACAGCGGGAGAGTCCTTCAGCCATATCATTTCCCAACGTAAGAAGCAAAACCACAAGCTTGTAACCCATGGAATTTATAGCTTTTCAAGACATCCATCCTATGCAGGATTCTTCTATTGGGCTTTAGGAACACAATTGCTTTTATGCAATCCAATCTCGTTTGGGTTGTTCTGTTTCTTGTTGCATAGATTTTTTTCAAGACGTATCAGGTATGAAGAGATAAAGTTAGTTGAGTTCTTTGGGGATCAATATCTCCAATATAGAGGTAATACCCCCACCAGAATCCCCTTTGTTTAAATCGAATTATATAATAATAGACTTATAGAATTGTGAAAATAAAATTAAAGGAGACAAAAAGTTAAAAGATCATAAAGAATTAATCTAAATAATTCAACAATAAACTAATACATGAAGGAAAAATGGGGCTCGAATATTTCGATTATAAAATAGAGTAGCGCTTAGTAGCATTCACATAGCTATCAATTATCATCATGGTTCGTCAAGTCAATAACTTCTCGCTCGACAGTAGAATTACCAGTTGTGGTTTCACCGAGTCCACTTGGATTTGAAACATTTTCCCCATTTGTGGAATTGGAAGGTTGAGTCACAGGGGGTACCAGGTTCTTCCCTGCACGTGAGAAACTCCGGAAAAGCGGTAAACCGAATCCCAAAATCGATTTACTTATTCTCTCAACAGGTTTGCTTGTAGTTGCGTTTGCATTTGCATTTGCATTTGAATCGGCCTGCGGTTGTGCGTTCACAAGAGGTTCCTGGTTGTCCTGAGCAAGTGATCTCAATGGTTCTCTCCCACTCTGTGTCTGCACGAGCTGTTGACCTTGGTGTTGTGGGTTCACAGACCCCGATGGTGATCCCTGACTGTCTCGCGCAACCAATGCCAATGGTTCTCTCTCACTCTGTGTCTGCGTAAGCTGTTGACTCTGAGGTTTCATGGCCGATTGGGATTCAGATTGGGGCTGTTTTTGGGACGCATATGTATCCGCCGTTGTTGCCCTGGATGAAGGGGCATGCAAGTGACTGAACGGCGAACTGGATAAGCTCAACTTGAAGCCTAATGCAGAGTTAACGCTTGTGCTTCCACCAGTCGAGCTGTCTGCAGTAACAGGTGTTTTTGATTGAGTAGATGAAGCAGTTATCTTGGGATTATTCTCTACTAGATGAGTTCTATTGATGTTCGAAACATTGATTGCTTGGATATTGGGGGCGTTACTTGTGAACCGATCTGTACTTGGCAATGATGGAGGTTTGACAGGGGTACTATTATTAACGATAGAACCCTGTGCATATCGTGGAAGTATATCACCATGCTGGTGCTGTTGTTGTTGCTGTTGTGCATTTAACTCCCACTTTAGTTGCTTGTTTTGAATCTGTTGTGGTTGAGGGCGTTGGGGTAGCTCTTGCTGGACGGAATTACTGCCGTTCCGTTGTGGATCTTGTGGACGTTGCGGCAAATTCGAATTAATGGCAAGCCGCTGTTGATATGGTATTATTCCGGACTGAGATGAGTCTTGTTCTGTGGCCCTCGGAGGTAATATTTGCAATCTTTCGGTATCATCTGGTCTTGCTTTGAATAATGACTCTACAGGAATTTTAGAAATCGAATTCCCACGTTGCGGTACACTAGACATAGAATTAGTCTGTGAATATGGCCTATTTGGCAACATCTGTGGTCTACGTTCAGTAGCATCAGCCTCTGTTCGACTTCTCAGTGAATTTGGATCACTAAGGCTAGGAGCTGAGCTGCTTTGAATCAAATTGCGATTTTGTGGAGATGGCACACCTTGATTTTGCCACTCATTTGGGGCTGAAGGTGCCACATGGCTGCTTAAAGTATTTTGATTACTCGTGGGAGAAGCTGAAGCTTGGTTTGAGTTTAGAGCACTATATTTTTCCCTCTCTCTCTCCAAAACTTTCAAGCAATCGAATATGTACATGTTATGGGCAAATAATTGCTTCTCTAATTTAGGAATGCGGATGTCAAGTGGAAATTTAAACCTCAGATAGCTTAAACTCTTCTGGATCTCCTCCTTTTGGTTAATGGCTTGTTCAATTTTGGAGTAGTTCTCGTGAATGATTCTCATTGCAGCATCAAGGCTTGCTTGCATTCCATTTTGATGAACATAAGAAACCCTCTGTGGAAGCGATTGGGGAATGGGCACATTGTCATGTGGTCCTGTGCCACCTCCGTTCAAAGAATCTTCAGTTCTAGTATCATGACGAGGATTAGCCCTAACTTCAACGTGGGGTGACGGCTGAGCATTCAAATCTGTCTGGCTTCTCTTTCTCAAGTTTATATACGCTTGGCGTAACTCATTTAAAGATATATGTTCGAATTGATCGTCGTTTTCTTCAACTGAATCGCTGCCTTTTTCGATTGGATTACTGGGCTGAATAGAAGCGATTGTACTCATTGCATTTGAATTTCTCGTTGTAAACGATTGTATAGAATCTGAGCTATCAGATATCAATGCACCGGCTTGTCTCTCTATTTGAGTTTCGACGTTATTATCAGAAGCAGTGGCAGTAACAGCAGTCTGTCCAGGAGACGTACTTGAGGTCCGAGGAGGTTCCTGTAAAGGAGCCACATTTTTGTCTGGTGAAGTCTGGCCCAATTCAGGAATTTGTTCCATGGTGTTCGTAGACGACGTTTCAGTGTTCTTAGAATTACCAATTGCACTCTCTGCTGCATAGGCTGTTGGTAGACTTAAGTATTCCAGGCTGACATTCTCTAAACTTGATGTATCCGGAGCAAGTTCTGTCGCAGCAAAACGAAAGAGTGATGTATTTTCATGAGGAGCAACTGAAGTCGTCGCAGGTCGCACTGAGTTCAGTTCCATTCTTGTAGTGGATGTATTTACAACTGAAGAAGAGTCTGTAATATTGGCGCTGTTTGAAGTTGTATTTTCTACTTGTCTAGTTTCTAGTGAGGATTCCAAATCTAAGTTGCTCTCAATCGGACTGTGTCTCGAGGTCAAATCTTGATCACCTCCAACCCTTGATGCCTTGATGCCAGAATTTTGCATCTGTTCTGAAGGAGTTTGAGTCTGCTGTGCATCCACAGGAGAACTAACTGTATGTCTGATCTGTCTGACAGAAGAAGGAATGATTAAAGCATCTTCAGGCTCCGAATCTTGGCCAGATCGGTCGTTTCTTGGCGGATGCACAGTAAACGATTCATTAAGTGATAAATTGGCATCTAATTGAGCCGATATCGAGTTATTGGTTGATCTTACGCGCTTTGAGACCCTCCGACGAGGAAGAGTCTCTTCATCATCTGCTTCACTATCACTGTCACTTTCATGATTCCCTGCCGTATTATCTTCACGGTTACTTTCACCATCGCTGGCATTATTTCCGACATTTTCATCTTCTGATTCCGAATCCAAGGATATGACTTCTATTTCATCGTTTCCTTTCTGGTCAGGGGCATCAATGCGGTCATTTCCTTCATATTTCACGTTTGAGGAGTCTTTAGAAGGCGTCTCATCTTTCTTTTCTTTCGCCACAGAATCCGCCACTTGAACTTTCCATTCACCGTTTTCATCTATCGCAATAGCCTCATCATCTTCGCCTGTCTTGTTGATGGCCTCTTCAAAATAAGCATCGATCGCTAAATCACAGTATTGTACTTTGTGATTACAGACTGGGCATAACCACAATGGGACTTGAGTTTGAAGTCTCAAAAATGAATAGGCATCATAGCATTGAAGATGCTCACAATTTATTGACTTGCATGGATTGTGCATTTTAACCATTGAAACGGGACAGCTTAAACTGACAACTTCTCCTGAGGTTAATAGATCATCTTCTCCTTGACGTTGTCTTTGTAAAAAATCTATTGTGCTTTGCTTTGGTATGCGTGGTCTATCCAGAATATTTTGAACCAACGTATCCGGGCTAATAGTTTGTACAATATAAATGTATAATAGATAGTCGCACTCCGTCCCAGCATATGTAACATCGAGGTAGTTGATCCCCGTATAGTCAATGTATGGTGTTAAATCTGCAGGTTTCACGGAACCTGCAGCCCCTTTTATACCTTTGACATAATCTGGTAATTTTTTACCGTTCATTGTAATTGCATTAGGTGTTGGGAATTCGAGGTCTTTATCTTCGCTAGGGTGCTCGTCATCGATCCTTCCTGACAAGAGATAAAGTTTTATGTTCTCTTCGGACTTCAAAATCTCAGTTTCGCTGGTTGTCAACCTGAAATTTATTCTTGCAGTTCCTTTAACTAGTTCTTTTTTTGCTAGTATGGGATTTTGGCTTCCTTCAGCTAATATAAGGCGCTTCAAAGTGTAAAATTCGGATTGTTTGAAGTGAATCCATTTTATCATTCGATCCCTCCTCGTCAAAGCTGGAGTTGGCGAAAGCCGACTAGGCCGCACATAACCTGTTGTTTCATTGGATGTTCCTGTAGTATAGCTTTGATAAATGTCGTTGAACGGGGGTAGTTCTTCGCCGTCCGCTGCCATAATCAGTATCTGTTTCACAGCATATAATCTAGCATAGTCATTTCTGTTCCTTCCACTAATGATGTAAGTTTCTATTCTATTCAGTAGATCTGCTTTCCTTCCTCCTTGGAGTAGTCCTATAGCCTTACTGATAGTTTTGAGTTCGGTGACCCGCAACGTGCCCAATAAATTTAACGTTTCCTATTCAAAATTAAACAAAAAAAAGGTGAGACGCAATCTTGTTAGTAGTCTGCTAATATTTTAAAAGATTCATAGGCATAAATACACTTACATTGAACTCAATCTGGGACATTGGCCTCAAGTGCGTCATCTTGTTTGTGGCCACTCTCTGAATATATGAATATTCTTGAAAGATATGATGAAAAAGAAAGCGTTAATCAATATGTTCTTGATTATCAGAAAATTTGTAGATGAGCAATAATAAATTCTGCAAAGTTTATATCAGGCGTATCCGTGTACTGTCTGAAGACTTGGGTACGTCTAGCATTTAATGAAGCTGTTGTGAAAGTTCAAAAAGGTACGTCTAGCATTTAATGAAGCTGTTGTGAAAGTTCAAAAAACGCATCTGCGTTCGCCGCGTGTTAGAAAACGCATCTTGTTTTATCTTCCGGAGTATAAAATCACAAATTGAGATTACGTAAGACAACTTTTACCACAAATAGGTTGTCACGGTTTTGCGCAATTATGTGATTATGTAATTATTTTTGTATCATTATCTAATCAATTATATTTTTGGTGTTATGTGTTATGTCAGAGACTAGTCATAACAACTTGTTTTACAGACCTCTGCTATAACGCTGATTTGAGTCGATTAACTGTATATATATTTGGATTTATAAGCTTTCTAAGGAACCGATCAACAGAACCACTATCTCATGTCCAGAACTGATAACTTTCGAGCCATACTCTTCTGCAGATGGTAAGCATAAAAGACCATTGGCACCTTTGAAAGACCCGATTCTACTGCTTCTCTGGAATCCGGTGGTTTCTGCAAACAACTCCTTGCCATCTTTTTGGTAGATATAGGCTCTTTGATACTCCTGCCTCTTAGGATCAAGTCTGAAATCACCCTTTAATTTTACAGTTATCAATGGGAGAGAAGGAACAGCCATCCCAGCTCTAGCCGGAACTCCCTGGAATTGTAAAATGGATGGAAGAACAAAAACGTAGTAGCAAACCGATGCAGAAGCGGGGTTTCCTGGTAGGGCAAAAATTACTTTTGTTTTTCCTTCAATTGAAATGGTGGCAAAAGTTGTTGGCTTGCCTGGCTTCATTCTAACCCTGCCAAAGTGGATTGTACCTCCCAATGTCCTTTCAATGGTTGGTTTTAAGAGATCCATTTCGCCCATTGAAACACCGCCCGTGGTAATCAAATAATCTACATTGTCATCCTTAAAAGCACCCGTGATTAATGATTCTAGTGAATCCTTTGAATCAGACGCAATACCTAAATCAATGGCCTCATACCCAGTATTTTTAATTGTAGAAAGTAGTGTTGGTCGGTTACTGTCATAGATCTCACCATAACGAAGGTCGCCCTTCATATTGAAATCTTTTAATTCATCACCTGTGGAAAGCACACCGATAACTGGTTTTTTAAAGACCTTCACTTTGTTTATACCAACACTAGCTAGCAATCCAACTTCACCTCCATTTGGTGAAATTTTGGAACCCTTAGAAAGAACCCGATCTCTTTGTTTAAGATCTGATCCAATTTCTCTAACGTTGTCATTTTCTTCGACACCTGATGCCAAAATCTTTACCTCTTTTTCTTCTAACCCATCATCAGTTTGAGTAACTAGTTGAGTTTCTTCCACCATAACAACTGCGTTTGCACCTTCCGGAACAGGGGCCCCTGTTGTAACTCTTGCAATCTGACCGGATTTTAGAGTGCTCTGTTCATTACTGGTAGATGCATGGGATATAGAAACAACAGGATATGTTCCAGCACCATCGGTATTAATTACAGCATACCCATCCACAATACTTGCACGGAAATTTGGAACATTTACAGGAGAATAAATATCCTCTGCAATAATGCACCCGCTGAAAGTATCGTCAGTTACATCAATTTCGACCACCGAGCTTTTAGGAGTATACTCATTTATTAACTTAAGCGCCTCGGTAACTTCAATGATCGGGTATGGCGACTCTCTGGCTCTCTGAGTGACAGGGGCATTTAAGTCATTCGACTGTAGCGGGTGTCTAACAATACCACATCCAATCCTGCCAGTAGCTTTATCCGCTTGATTATCATGATTATGGTTATGGTTATGGTTATGGTTATAGTTGTGGCTATGATGGTGGTGATCATGATTGTGGGTTGAGCCTGGTTGATGAACGTCATTGTTAGGTAACGCATCATTCAAAGTACGATTCATCTTTTTATGTAAAGCCCTGGAATCAGTGCTCTCAATTTGGATAAGGGCATGTGGTAAAACTTTGATTATGGATTGCAAGTTTTCTTTAGACCCTTTAGGAGATCCAGGTAAAGTTATTATAAGAGATGTGTTCTTGATACCTGCAACTGGTCTTGCCATCATCGCAAATGGAGTAATCTTGAGAGACTCAGAAAGCATCGTATGAACAATTCCTGGAGCCTTCCTTTCAAGTAATGGTTCTATCGCTTCCGGAGTAACGTCATTTCTTGTGAATCCAGTACCACCACAAGTGAGGATCAATCTCAAACTTTTGTCCTTAGTCCAATTACTTATTGTTCCTTGGATTTCATCAATTCTATCAGGTATAATTGATTTTCTTGTTACAACATAAGTTGGCTCTTCGCTATCGGAGTTGAATTGGTTAATTGTTTCTTCTATAGCAGGAGTCGTCTTGTCGAGAGATTTGTCTTTGAAACAAGTATCTGATAAAATAAGAACTCCCACACTAAAAGGCATTTTTGGTTATCTGATAGAAGCAATCTATACGTAGGATTTGGTAGAACAGATCCCAAGCGGAAAAGATGGAGAATGCCTGTCTGGAATAGAGGGCGCCATCTATATGCCGCTGCATTTTGGCGTGCACGACTTTCATTAATATTGGGAGCGGCCTTTCTTTATATTGCAGCGGAGATGACTTCTCTGCACTTCCTGTGCAATCAATCACTATAAGCATCCCCAACTGTCAGGTTATTCAGCGTTGAAAAAATATTCGTCATCAACAAGCAGTAGGTGGTCTAAGAAAGACGATGGTTCAAGTGTTTTTGAAAACTATTGATGGTTTACGAGATGTCAACATCATTGTTCCAAGTGATTTATCAGTATCTGAGCTATGCTCAAACTTGCGGGCCTTATTACCTCCATATGTGGCATCTAAGTCCATCATTGCTGTAACCAGCGGTTCTTCTATATTGAACTTTAATTCTGTGCAGGACCTGCTTGAGTCATCAGAAGATGGAGGTTTCTTGAACTTGCATCTCAGGATTCCAATGTGTGGGGGCAAAGGTGGGCTAACGTCACTTAAAAAACTACAAGGAAATAAATCTGGGGTTGAAAATAAGGATAACTATAAAACTTTGGATGGCCACAAATTGAAATATCTAAAAAAGCTGGAAAAGATAGAAAAGCTATCTAAAGATCTGAAAAGCAATCAAAGAAAAGTTATAAATGAAAAAAAAGAGAAACTTCTGAAAATATTAGAGATGGATATTGTTGCAATCGCAAAAAAAGACGTTAAATATGATGATCATCAGCATTTGGAAGATCTAGATGATGCTATGGAAGAAATACAGAAATCAGTTGGCGCTGCAATGGAATCTGATGCCAACTCGGAATCTGAGCCTGAAGTCAAATCAGATTCTGAATCTGAATCTGAATCGACCTCTTCTGTTCACATAAATCACGATATTGTGCCAGATGAAATTAAAAATTCAAATGACGATAAGTCCAAAGGAAAGAATTCTAAGGGTAATGATTTGAACAATACAAAACTTGAACTGGTGAATACAAAACTTAAGCTGGTGAAAAAGTCGAGGTTGGATTCCTTCTTTGAGAGCGACAGTGAATGACGCTAGGTACTCTACATATAACGAAATATATAATTACTGGCCTTACACAAATGCCTTGTCTTAACAAACAATTGTAAGTAGACCGTTCCAGATAGGCGCCCAAAAAGAGGGAGAGTAGAGAATAGAAAGCCCTGCCGAATCCAGCCGCTCGCCCCCGCCGCCCGGCCCCCGCGTGTGTGTCCGTCGATCGACGCGTCTGTTTAATCCCTGCGCCCGGAAAATTTTTCTCGTTTTTCTGTGTGTATCAATTTGTATGAGTAACCTTTGGTGGAACAAGATAACTTGAGCATGTTTCCACTCAACGTTTCTGTCAGGTCACTTGTATCACACATTCAACACCAGCCATGTCTGCATCTACACAGAAGTTTGAAATCATAGTCGATTCTTTTGTCTCCAAATTGAAAAGAAGGCAGATAACTGGATCTTACCATGTTGCCACGGAGACGTGCCATTTGTTGATGCGAGTGATATCCAACTCTAGATGGTCCAATACCGATGAGTTTATTGCTGTTATACGATCTGTTGGTAAGAAATTGATTGACGCTCAGCCTAGGGAGTTTGCAACTGGAAATATAGTAAGAAGAGTTCTTGCCATAATCAGGGATGAAGTGAGTGATACGTCGTCAGCACCAACTCTCAGCATGTCCAATAGCACACCAGTCAATACATCGATGTTTCAGTTACTTTCCACGGATACCGTCACAAAGACTCAAGAAACTACAAAAGCGCAAAATCAAGATTTAAGATCCGTTGTGATTCAAGGTATACGAGAATTGATCGACGAAATCGCATCGGTACACGAAAATATAGAGTTGATGACTGTTGATTTGATTCATGATAACGAAATCTTATTGACGCCGACACCTGGATCAAAAACCGTTTTAAATTTCTTGTTGAAGGCCAGTTTGAAGAGAAAGTTTACTGTTTTGATAACAGAATCATATCCAAACGATATTAGAGAGTGCCACAAATTTGCAAAGACTCTAGCGGAAGCCAACATTGAAACTGTCATCATTCCTGATTCGACGGTATTCGCAGTGATGTCAAGAGTTGGAAAAGTTCTCATTGGTGCTAGATCTGTATTTGCAAACGGTGGTTGTGTTACAGCTGCCGGTGTTGCCACTGTGTGTGAATGCGCAAAGGAACATAGAACTCCAGTCTTTGCTGTTGCCGGTTTATACAAGTTCTCTCCTACATACCCATTTGATAGAGACTCTTTGATTGAAGTTGGGAATTCGGGTAAGGTTTTGCCCTATGAAGATAGCGATCTAGTTGGCAAGTGTGAAGTCACCAATCCATTGTTCGACTACGTCGTTCCTGACATGATTGATATCTACATAACGAACATTGGGGGTTTTTCTCCGAACTTTATCTACCGTATAGTGTTAGATAACTACAAGAACGAGGATGTTCATTTGGATTAGAAATTAATGAATATATGTTTGACGAGTTATATTCCAAATATTCCAGCATTTTAAGTGTTGATCGTTTTCTTCTGTTGTGAAATCGACTAAATGATTACACTACCCAATATCTCAATTACCTTGCCCTGTTCCTCGCTCGGTCTTCTGTTTTCACTAAGATGATCTTGAGCTGGCTACCAGTTGGACTTGTTTTGTTACTTCATTGTTTCAAGACTACGTATGTTTCTTCTGCGTAATGGGCTATAGCAAATTTAGGTTTAAATTTGAGTGCGATTCTGCTATGTGTTTGAAATACCAATGGCAGCAATTGTAATTATTAAAACCTTACAAGTAAATCGGGATGGTATGTACGGAAAGAAAGAAAATATAAGAATCCGATTTGAAGTAAAGGGAGGAGGGGTGGTCATCTTTCCAGTCCCTCTATTTGTGTCACATATCCGAACGCTTTGTTTCTAGTTTATGCGCCACCACAGCTTTACTGTGAAGATGCAACAACGATCTGTGCTGATGCATCTTCAGAAAACCCCGCCCATTTCTTAAATTCCCCTGATAGCAGGTAGTTAATGCTAGTCTGCCCTCTCCTCACCTCACCTCACCTCGCCACACAGACAGGCACGTAGGCCGGCCCTCTCTGCTTCCCAGTCTCCCAGATCCAGAAGCGACGCCCCATTCACAATTCCACATTGCAATCTGCGGTCGCCAAGTCGACCGACGCTCGTATTGCACCTGCCCGCTGGCGATCGTTCCTTCTCCAAAGCCTCTCTTGCGATTCGTATGTTTATCGTTCGATCTTAGTGCAATTTTATCGTTCATGTATCTCGCATTCTCTCTCTCTCTCTATAAGCTTGGTTTTCCAATTTGATTATTACTCCTTCTAGAAGAATTGAGTTAGTTGCAAAAAGTACCATAATATATATCGATGGCGAACGTTGTACTAATTGCAGTTCTAATTATCTTGGGTGCCGTTCTGTTGAAGAACTTCTTGTTCTCCTCAATATCCACAATTGACATAGATGCAGATGACCAAGATGACAAGAGTGAAGTGACTGTAGTGCAGGTGTTTACTCCCAAGACCCTATACAAGTACAATGGATTTGATCTTGAGCAGATATATATTGCAGTCAGAGGTTCCGTTTACGACGTGTCAAAGTCCAGACAGTTTTACGGGCCTTCTGGTCCTTACAATGCGTTTGCTGGTCATGATGCTTCACGAGGTTTAGCTAAAAACTCTTTTGAACCGGGTATGTATAGTGCAATATCTTGCCTCCTTCTTTTTCTTGTTTTCGTTGTCGTCTGATGATTTACTAACTATTAATCTGATACATTTAGAAATGGTGAAATCTTTTGAAGAAGAAATTGATACGTTGGAGGACTTAGATCCCTCTGAAATCAAGTCTTTGGATGGATGGGAAGATATGTTCAAGTCCAAATATCCAGTAGTGGGAACGTTGGTTAATAACAGTAACAAAGAATGAAGTTATGGTATCGGTTATCGTGACAAATAGAGTTCATACCACCAATGAACAGCAGAAATTGCAGCCCTTGATGAAAAAAAACAGTTGTCAAAGGAGTGCGGATGAATGATTAGATATACCTTTTCTTTAATTATCTATGGAAAGCTTACCTCTCAGCAATCAAGTATCCAACGGAATACAAATTTATTTATTTAATCAGATATATTAACGCAATGTTTGACCTGTAAAGCTAATTGTGCCCTGTTCTCTCTGTGGGTGTAAAGTTGAATATATGCTCTCAACATAAGGGAAAGGGTGATATTGATGTTCTACTTCGAGTATAGAATCGAGTGCTTTTTGGTAGTAAAATAATTTTCAGGTAAATATATGATAGTTCAACCATCGTGGGAGGCAATTCAGCAGCCCAAACTAGTATGATGTTATAGCAAATTGTGGGGTTGGAAGTTGGAGTTTTGTAGCGCGTTTTTCATTGCAGCCCGTGCAGAAAGTGCGCCTACCGTGAAAAATCTGAAGTGACGACGGCTAATGAAAACGAATAGAATAGGCTTGGAGTATTATATTTCTTCTTCTCACTTTTTTCTACCGTTTTATCTTATACAGATCCGGATCACTTTTGGTTCTCAGTTCAAAATATCAATAGAATTATGAGTACCGTTAACATAGCACTTGATGACTTGACAGTCAACAACTTGGGTATATTCAACGTCATAACGGCACCAACACAGTATCCCCAATCATATATCCAAGAATGTAAAGAGTCTGGGGAATTAGCACAGTACGTTTACTTTAATGAGGTTCCAGTGGGAGTTATTGTTGCTAAACCATTACAGCCAACTAAATCAAAGTCGCCTGTAGGTCTAGTAATTGAGATACTCTCTGTTTTGAAGAGTTACAAGCATAACTTCGACGTGGAAAATAAGGCCATTGAATACATTGAAAACATTGGTAAAGAAAACAGGCTTTTGAATTTCGGATACATATTAATTGATAAAGTGGCTGATGAATGGTTATACGAATTTATTCCTTCAAGAGGTTACATAGAGGAGGACATTAGCGATGAACTGTATAAAGGCTTGGATTTGACTAAAGAAAATGAAAATGTGGTTTTGTTTAAGAAGGATCTCATTAATAAGATTAAAGCTCCTCCAATTCCTCCCGAAGCCATGCAATTCCCACAAATTGCACTATGAGATACTGCTTTTTTAGTATAATATAACGTATAATTATCTTGAAAGCAAAAAAGAACAATTTATCTATTGGGGCTTGGCACCCTCGCATTAAACAGTGCTACTTAAGATGGCCGATGCAGCATAGGAATACTCGAAATATTCTAGTTTCAATTAAATGTGTAGTTGAATTCGATTCTGTTCCTTCAGAAAATCTCAAAATAACACGTACTGAATTGCAGTCACCATATACAAAGGGAGGATGTAAAAGAACGTAAATTTGAGCACCAGGAGTCTGACAGGCTGTAGGCAGGCGCCCAATCAAGAAACATCCAGCTAGCGTGGGGCTCCGAGCAACTTTGCAGGGGCCAATTTCATGTTTCTTGCTGTGGAAGAGCAGCATATAAATGTTGGAATTTCACTGAAAAAATCCAATTAAACTGAAACTTGCAATTGTGATACTTGTTATCAAGGAACTAATTTTTTTTGCTCCTTTGTTTTGACGTACAACGCTTTAATTGATATACTCCTGGCATATAATCAACATGGTAAACTATTCTGTCTGGCTGAAAGAGATCGACGACAACACTTTCATTTCAAAGCTATCCCTACCGGGCACCCACAATTCCGCAGCTTGTCATATGGCCCTTCCATCGGTACAATGCCAAGGTGAGTCTGTTACCGAGCAATTGAAGCATGGTGTTAGGTTTTTGGACGTTAGATTATCTAGAAACTTTCTAACCATGAAAGATGATGACGAACACAAGAACGATTTGATTGTTATTCATGGTAAGTTCCCAGTTAAGCTAGTTGGCTCAGAAAAATTCAAGGATCTAATCAGTGATGTCTACAAGTTTTTAGAACAGAATCCATCGGAAACGGTGATTGTTTCATTGAAGCAGGAAGGCACAGGTGAATGGGATAACAACAACGATGAGTTCCCAAATGTCATTAGAGAGAGATTCATCAAAGGTAACGAAAACAGATGGTACATGAACAGTTCAATTCCAAGATTACGTGATTGCAGAGGTAAAGTTGTCCTTTTCAGAAGATTTGGTGTTCAAAATCAAGATCTTAAAGATAAGTTTGGTCTTCCAGCTTCATCCTGGTCGTACAATACTACAGATGATGATAAAGGCTTATTTAGGGTTCAAGATTACTGTGAAATCACCACCGAGGAAGATATTCCAAAAAAGGCAGGATACGTTAAGAAATTAATCGAAAGCGCTATACAATACAACAACACCAACTCTGATCCAAAATTGTTCGTCAATTTCTGCTCGGGTTCGAACTTCTTCGATCACAATTGTTGGCCAGAGAGCGTTTCTGCGGGTTTGATTTCCGCTCGAATAGATGAATCATACGGAAAAGGTAGTGGTATCGTTGTTTTAGATTACAGTGAAAAAGATGACTGGAAGATGGTTAAAAAACTAATTGATCAAAATTTTTAATGATCTAAGTATAAATACCGATATGGTCTCGTTCAGCTGCTTTCTGTATTGTGACACTACAATATAGCTTTGAATTAAAATTTAATGTCTTTGTAGTTCTAACTAACTTGCGAGTTACAGTGAAGTCACTCATACGCTAGTTAGCTGTAGATCGGGGATGCTATTTAGGGAGCATATCAGGGTTAAAGTGGTTTGGATTATATAACGCCTCTACAAGTATTCCCGTATAGCTGGCACATCCAAATTCAATAGTCGGATGGAGATATGGGAATACTTGTGCAAACCACTCTAACCCTGATAGAGCTTGCTTCGTTTGATAGTTTCACCTATAAATTGAAAATCCATTAAACGATGTTGTTCTTAGAAGGAAAAAATATATAGATACAATTTCAGAATTCAAAAAAATCGTCACAGACAGGATTCGAACCTGCGCATGCAGAGCACACCGCCTTAGCAGGGCGGCTCCTTAACCACTCGGACACTGGGACAATTTGGGAAATATAACGAATCGGGAGTTGGTAGATATTATAACTCTAACTAGTAATTGGTTTCTTAAGGAAGTGACCAGTTTTTCCAACTTCAGTTTTTCCAACTTCAGTTTTTCCAACTTCAGTTTTTCCAACTTCAGTTTTTCCAACTTCAGTTTTTCCAACTTCAGTTTTTCCAACTTCAGTTTTTCCAACTTCAGTTTTTCCAACTTCA